>JAOUWY010000001.1:9697268-9712141 GCA_025728095.1 Prietella phreatophila | reverse complement strand
GAGGAAACCCCCGCAGCACGGGGAGAACATGCAAACTCCGCACACACACATGGCCCCGGCGGGAATCAAACCCCGGAACCCGGAGGTGTGAGGCGAACGTGCTAACCACCAAGCCACCGTGCACATTATTATTATTATTATTATTATTATTATTATTATTATAGCATATCCACTTAATAGGAAGACAGCCAATCATGTGGCAGCAGTGCAGTGCATAAGATCACACAGATACAGCTCAGGAGTTTGAGCTAATGATCACATCAAACATCGGAATGAGGGAAAAAAATGTGATCTCAGTAACTTTGACCGTGGCATGCTGATTTGAGCATGTGTGAAATTGTTGATCTAATTGGATTTTCACTAACAACAGTTTCTGGAGTGAAGTGAAAAACATCCAGTGAGCAGCAGTCCTGAGTGTAGAAATGCCTCGTTGATAAGAGAAGTCAGAGGAGAATGGTCAGACATGTTTGAGCTAACAAACATGCTCTGGTAGCTCAAATAACCATTCTTTACAGATGTGTCGAGCAGAAACGCATTTCACAACACGCCAAACCTCGAACTGGATGCGCTACAACAGAGTTAGAGCACAACACGGGTTCCACTCCTGTCAGCCAAGAACAGGAATTAGAGGCAATAATGGGCTCAGGCTCACCTGAACTGGACAGTCTTCAGCTGTCTAGTCTTTATGTCTTGGTGAGGACCAAATGTCCCCATAAGGATATTAATATCTCACAGTCTTAGGACATTTCGCTGGTTCCCATGAGGAATTGCTTTTTTTGTTAGTTTTTTTAAAAGTTAGATATAGGTGTAGCATAGCAATTAAGCTGCATTAATAATTATGCCAGTTGAAAGTACTCATAAGGATAATAAGACAACTGTGTGCGTGTGTGTCTGTGTGTATCTGTCAGGTTTAACGATGTTATAGGGAGACTTTGAATGTGGTCTCTGCACATGATGAAGCCATTACAGTGAATAGCATGTGGCAGACACGCATGGCAATTCCTTCAAGCACCAGATTACAGAAGCTTAACGAGCAGCTGTGGACACTGATAATGGACTGTGTGAGTGTGAGTGCATGTGTAAGAAGTCGATATATGTGTTTCATAGGTTCATTATAACTGAAGTGTGCTTTCATATGTGGTTGTGAGGACAGGTTGTGTATCAGAGTGGGGTAGTACAAGGCGAGGATGGATGTGAAGGCGAAAAAAAAAACATGGAGAGAGGAGCAAACAGGTTTTTGAAAATATGCCAGATTTTTCTGGCGCGCTACACTGAAAGTCTCGGGCTTTGGGCGAATATTAAGCAATGCCGCAACTTATTGATTTATTTATTTATTTACATCACATGTATAAGAAGAAATCATTTCAGGAAAGCGTCATATGGTTTAGGGCTGTTTGTCGAATTGACGAGCACTAGCATTATATGTATGATTCTGACTATGATTGTGCCTTTTGTCAGTTGGTGGGAACTTCCATCACTGTATCAGGTTTAGCAGCAGCTCTGACTGTATCTCTCTCTCTCTCTCTCTCTCTCTCTCTCGCTCGTCTAGTTCCTAGGCGAGGTGCCGGAGAATGCAGTGGGTGTAGTGGTGGCCAATCTGACCGTGCGAGACAGAGACCAGCCTCACACACCCAACTGGAATGCAGTTTACAGGATAGTGGGCGGAGACTCCATGGGTCACTTCACCATCCGCACTGATGAGCTCACCAATGATGGCAGAGTCACAGTGGTCAAGGTGTGTGTGTGTGAGAGAGAGAGAGAAGTCATGTGTGTAGCTTGTAGTTTGGGCAAGAATTTAAAACTAACCAATCATGGGTGATTGTATAAGTTCATGTAAATGGAAGACGGCAATTTCTTACAGCAGACAAATATTGTAGGATTGTAGGAGTAGCCTTATTGCATCATAGCGTTTTGGTTGGAACTGAAGGGGTTGTAATCTTAGCAACTGATCAACCCTTGTCCTAACTTTTTTTTTCTCATTTGTGAATGTTTGTGTGTAGATACTGAGTTCATCTTCTTTTCATTTTAAAGCAGCTGTATGTTCATCAGCAACACAGTGTCCTAGCTTAATTAAGGGACATAATTTGGGAAAAAATTGATGCTCCTAAATTCAACGTGGTCTCCTGCTGTTGCTTCGCTCCTTCATCTCGCTCCTGTTTTCATTCTATATGTGTGTAGCCAGTGGACTATGAGAGGAATGGCGCCTTCATGTTGACCGTGGTGGTATCTAATCAGGCCCATCTGGCCAGTGGCATCCCGTCGTCTCTCTCGTCCACGGCGGGCGTTACCATCTCTGTACTGGATGTGAACGAGGCTCCCGTCTTCCCTTCCAACCCCAAAGTAATCCGTTTTGAGGAGGGAGTTCCTGCCGATACCACGCTCACCATATTCGCTGCTCAGGATCCAGACCGCTTTATTCAACAGACTGTCAGGTATGGCGTGTGCATTTTCTCTATTTCCAGCGCTCGGTGTAGTTAATATAGTTCTGACTAGTAATTTTGCATCCTTTTTTGAAACCACATCATTGTTGAATTCTCAATTCTGACTGGTCAGATGGTGGTGACCAATCACAGGTTTAAAGTAATGCAATGTATTGTTTCTATAGTAACAACCGGTACTGGGACATTTCTGGTGGATGCTGCACATTAACACATATTTTTAACAGATTTAAATTGTTATGGTGAAGTGTTTTTGGGAGGAAACGTCTGTTTCACATTTTTGGAGGGAGTCTCCGGGATCGGCACTTTGTAACAGTTGGCGGTAAATCCGTAACTTTAGGTTTTCCATAGGAAAGGTGTTTTTTTTTTTGGTTTTTTTCATGGAGGAGTTTGCACTTTGCAGGTCCTACGTTTCATGACAAGTTACTTTTGGTAGAACTTTAATAAATGTCTTTATTAGTATTGTGGTGTGCTGTTAATGGAAACTAATGAACTTTGGGGTGGTAAAACTAACACCACTTCACATCGGTTCGCATTATTTCCCTATCACAGCATGCTCCCAAGAGTTTTATTCTTTACACATGTCTGTTACTGCATGGTGTTACTTTGTAAATAGTACAGTGTATGTATTTGGTGACAGTAGGCATACTATTGGAGTTTAACAGGGACAGGTTTGGAGAACTGAACGTTTTAGGTTTTTATTGACCATTGGGGTGGCTTTTGAGCTTCTCTTGAAGGCCCACTGGCCTAATTCTGTCACACAGTCCTGCTTCTAACTGCCTTTAACTGTGGAAGCTGCTGCTATTTTATTAGTAATGCTTGCTTGTAGCATGCCATCAAATACTATCCAGTTGGAGCGTTTACCAAAGGTCGATAAGTGCGTGAATGGTTTTTACAAGTCAAGAACTGTAATTACCATAACTCCAACATTACACGAATATATACTGCTCAAAAAAAATAAAGGGAACACTTTTTTGAGCAGTATACTATTAGGTCAGCTAATAAAAGGCAAAGTTGTGGCATTTCTCTGTGATTCAACACGTTGTTGCACTGCTGTAGGACTATTACAGGTTGTCCTGAGTGTCATTTGGTAAATCTTCAAAGTTCACTGAGGTATTCAGCAATGCGACACAGCCTGGAAATGAAAACAAGACACGACAAGGCTTCGCATGCACAACGTGTTTAAAGGTAATTTGACCTTGAATATCCCGCAGTTTAGCTACATAGATCTGAATATCTGAATCCCAAAATAAACATTCAAATCTCCTTGTACCCTTATTAGGTTACTTTAAAAGTATATGCACATCATTCTTTTAGCTGTCTTTTCATATTATGGGAATATGAGGGCATAAAATTGGTTAAGTATATTAATTAACCTTTAAGACAGTCACTACAGTATGCAAGTCTAGCCACTGTGGCACCCGGAGAAGTCTGCCAGAGGAATACATATGCTAGACGACCTTTACTGTACTCCCTAGGAAGGTGCCCCTGTCTCCCCATTCCATCTTAGTAGTTTTCACAACCTTATTCGGTGAAACATCTTGTGAGGTTAAGATTCCACTGGAAGTTTACTTGCAGAAAGACGTACGATGTTTTATTTCTTGCCCTGGGTGCATTTATATTTTCAATATAAGGGAACTCCATGCTAACTCCATTATATGAGAATAAACAGACAGATTTGTGATCTTTTCACTAGATTTTGTACACAAACATCATTTTATGTAAATTTATTCTGCAGCATGAAGTGAGTTTCTGTTATATTGTCTGAAATGTGAGCTAAAATGATCAGTTAATGGATTATGTACTTTTAGTATAATTGTGTAATTTTTATGTTTAAACTCAATGAAGTACCTCAAGACGTTAACTTGGGCAGTGTTACTGTCTTCCTTCCACTCAATGAAGAGTGCCTCTGGCACTCTTAAAGCATGAGTTATTATTGCCATAGTTAAGTGTTGGCAAGTGTTAGGGGTTCGTGTCATTTATGTGCAAATGGTATTTTATCAGCATGCAAATTGGCTCTGAATATAGACACATCACGTATGTGAATTTGTTATAACTCATGCTTCAAACACTAGTGCTTCATTAACACCGGTGTTTTTCCCTCTAGTTGTTCTCTACTGTGTTTTCAGAGTGTGGTAAAGATTCTCTCATAAATGATGCATCATGTACTGACTACACAATCCATCTGACAGTATTTTGTCTCTGGTATGAATGGCCAACAGCTCCAATTTCCAGCCATTTCTCCAACTATACTATACTTTCACTGGCTTTAAGCTTTGCTTCCTAGTGATGCTTCACTGGGGTAACACTTTAACTCCTAGTGGTTGCAAATCTTACCAGCGAAGTTTGACATGATCAGATTAAAGCGTTTTGTCTCGTTTTTTTTCCGCTTTATAACGTTGTGAGATTTTATTATAAAAATCTAAACTGAAACATACAATACATTTTTATTTGTGGATAATATATAAATAGTCACAAAGAAGCTTTATAGAAATCCAGATGTAGATTTAGATCCTTAATGAGTAAGCCAGGGGCACCAGTAGCAAGGAACAACTTGGAGAAGACATGAGGAAGAGACCTTGAGAGGAACCAGACTGTAAAGGGGGAGCTTGACCTATTCTATGTGACACTGAATTATAAATCATTACAGTATACATGAGTAGAATAAAGTGCATTGAAAGGATGAGCAGAATGAGCAGATTCCGAGTGTGAATTGAGACCTGGAATGAGCAAGGACAGTCTTTATGATTACACCAGCAGGTCTTGGGTCTACACTATACAGATTATTCAAACAAGGATTTTTAAATCTTCTAAGGTACCAGTGTCCTCTTCCTCCTCAATCTCCAAAGATGTCAGTGCTTTTATTCATGGTAATGTATCAGCTTCTGTCCACACTGGCTAATTTTGGGGGAATAGCACTATGTCATTTTACCTAGAGTTTTTAACCATGCCTTGTGTTTACACTTAACCCATTAAAGTCTGATGTAAAGGTCTATGTGTGGAAGTGGCTTTATAAACCATGACAAGTCATAAAAGGCGGGCAAACTGACTACAAATTAGATCACAGGGTTTTTGTACCTATTAAATAATGAAAGTGATTTGTTCCATTTCAAGTGTTCGTGGAGAGGCATGTTGCACTTTTAGATTGTTATTTGTAATCAAACATAACAGGGCATTATGGAAATTGTGCAGTTTAGATCTCAGACATAACCACAAAAATCAGAGGCATGTCTCAGTTACACGTGATTCTTACCTTGAACATGGGGAACAAGTAGACATTGCTTGTGTCTTGATCGAGGAGCAGTATGAAGTATGTTGTAAGCAAAATCAGTCCGTACGTGTGCACGTTATTGGAAATTAACATGGCGCGTTGGTGTGGTGCAATACCAACATACGTAAGTAGTGGGGTCAGTTTTGTAGTTATTGAAGTACTAACACTAACAGTTAGTGATTGAATGTTAAAAAACTCAAACCTACCAAAAGGCATATTTTGAGTACCACTCTTCTGGATTTTCTAGATTACTACATGCACAGCTCGTGATTAATCACACCCACTGCAGAAGGTTTTAAAAAGAAACAGAGCTTGTGAGTGTGTTTAACGTTGCTGTGCATGAAATCACTATACATTGCAGTTCGACAGAGATGTTTTGGCTCTGACGTGCCATCTAGTTGATGCTGCTTTTTAAACTTTCAGGTGTATAGAAGATATACAATCTCGTTTAGCAGCTGCGCACACTCGTACGCATCCTTTAGTCAAACCCTATTCTCCAACGTGTGTGGAGGACGCTGTACAGGTTATTACACAACAGAGCCTGGCTTCCACAGCACAGCCCAAAGTGAAATAAAATGGAGAGGGGAATGGAAAAAGAGCAACAAGTCATTCCAAATTTTAAGATATTAACTGACAGCCCAGAAATCTTCTCCCTCACCTTCTCCTGTCCTCGGGGCTTGACTGCTCTCATGTTACCTCACTTGAGATGGTCCCACTCCAACCAAATGCTGGGACATCACAGTGACTGCTTAATGAGCCACTGGCCAGATCTGAACCAATAACCTCACACTAGGAGGCATGGCATGTGGGATCTTTCTTAAAGAGTTCTTCTTCAAGATTGGCAGATTATTAATACTCCAGTGCATGTATAGAAATAATAAAAGTTTCAAAAATGACTTTTGTTTATCCTGCATTGATGAATTCTATGTGTATAACAATAGATGGTTTCCCTTCCAGAAAAAGTTCCGCGTAGAACCCGTTCTTGAACCATGAACCCAACAAAGCACCTCTTTTTGTAGAATGTAGATACTGATAATAGCTACTTTCAGTGATCGTGTTTGGGATCTATTCTCTGTTCGTTCTCTTGGAACACACTCCCATTTTGTCAGTATAAAACTTAATCTGTGATATCCTTCTAATAGTGTTTGTAGACACACAACTTAATGCAGGTGTTCTCAACCAAGTGGGTGGAGATCAGAAGGGGGCACAAATTGTTTTCAAGAAAAAACACAGACAGGGCATCATTTGGGTACTCTGTGTATTTTACTGCTTTTCAAATAGAATGTGCATAAATGGGAAAAACCCAGCGTTTTGCCTGCTAGAGGCGGAGCTTAGCCTGCCGTTTATCTAGCTGTCAGTGCAGACCAGAGTAGCCTACTTAGTGACTTTTCAGACCATTTTAGTGACTTTTTTTTTGCAAAAAAAAAAAAAAAAAAAGCGCATAGTGACAAATCTAGCGACTTTTTGGTCAAACCTTAGCAACTTTCCAAATGTCCCCAGTACTCTCTTACAAGTGCGAGGTATTGCTTTCCCGCTGCACTCACACCTCTCTCTGCATCTGCTCTGTTCAGTGAATGTCTGAGAGCCGTAGATTTAACAATGTCCTGGATAACGAGACACGCCCTTCGTCCACATTTACATCATTCATATGCGAATGTTTTTCGAACGCAAGAGGAATGGAATGCAACATGTAAAATACTCCATGTTATTACAGCCTAGTTCTCTTGTTCAAAGTAGTTCTAGTGTTCAGAAACACTTTTGACCATTCGTGTTCCATACCGGTCCGTTATATAGTTTTATAAAAGTTATGAAAAGTAATTAAAAAAGTGCAAAAAAATTCTATCCATCTATCTATCAAAAACAGATTCATTGTAGTTGCTAATTTGATTCTTAGCATGATTAGTTGTTTTGTTTGCAGATTACAAATTTTGTTTGCAGACAGTCCTGACTAGATTTTTATCATTTGATTGTCACCCAAAATAAACAACTCATGTTTCATTGAGAAAGACTGCTCAGCAATACACTCATTTGTTTTACACTCCCAACAAATGCAGTATCCCAATAATACAGCATGCCCCACCTTTCGTTCCAGCGGTGATCCCCAATGCCATCTGCAGTTTGGTAACACTTGGTGAAGCTGCTTTCAGTTGACTTCCTCTTGATCCCTGCTGTGTTGGTTGTCAGGAAACAGGGCAGAGAGGTCACTTGGTAATGAGCTGAACCTGTCCCAAGCACCCAGCCCCATTCTCCCTGTGTGTCTCGTCACTTTATCAATTGTGTCCTTTGCGGTATTGATCCTAGTCAAACATGTGGATGTGACTGGATTGTCTCCAAACCAAAAATGTAGAACTCTCTCACATCTGAAAAAGAAATGCAAAAAAGAATTACCTCCCATGTTAAAAATCTCATAAAATATTCCTCCTATGTGTATATACTAAAATTGAGTTGTGCAAAAAAAATGTTTTTGATTTGCAGGTAGTGTTGCCACCTCACAGGGTTCCTGGTTCAAGCTTGAGCTCAGGTTACTGTCTGTGAGGAATTTGTCTGTCTGGGTTTCTTCCAGGTTTCCTGGTATCTCCCAAAATAATGCTGGTGGATGGACTTGGTGTGAATCAGTGTAAGAACGTATGTGCGTACATGGTGCCCTGTGATCCCATCCAGGGTGTATTCCCACCTTATGGTTAGTGTTCCTAGGATACGCTTCGAATCCACACCTAACCAGCACAAAATGGTTGCTGAAGATGAATGGCTGAAGCTATTTTCTGCAGGGGTTTGCAAATATGAGACCATTTTTACTGAAACCTAATGAATTTATTCTCCATTGGGATACAAGTGGTATTTAATTCTCTAAATATACAGGATAGACAGGTTCGTATAGAATTACAGAGGGGTTTTTTGTGGCCAGAAATACTCGATTTTGCTGTGGCTTTTTTCAAGATTTGTGATGCAACGTGCAGAGGGGATTTTTGTGCTTTTTTTGTGGAAAACTACTTGAATTTGCAAAATTGCAATTGTTTTGCATGGTCTTTAACAGTGATGTTTGTTGGTACATGAGACCTTTTAGCTGTACCCATGTCAGTACGTGAATCGAAGAGGGCTTTGGCTGAATGCGCGTTGTGATGATGTCACATGACGCGTCTTGGCCCAAACCTCCAGAAAATCTGTGGTAATTTTGAAAAAATACAAGATCCTCCGAATATTGCGGAGTTTGCTTGATTTTTCCTTCATTCTGCGATCATAAACTCCTGCAGGGACTGGTTCAAGGATTTAATTTTATTTTTATATAATTCAGTTGCCAGTAGAATCCATGATTTTTTCTGGCAGATGGAACTATAATAAAGTTTTAAGAGTAGCTCTAAAATATGCTTTAGCAAGCTAATTATTTCTCCATTCGTCAGACATTAAACATCACCCATCGCAAATTGTGAACATCTGTCTGACCTTGGGCACTATACCACTAGCAAGCGGTGGCTGTCTCTGAGAAGTACCAGTGCATAATTTATTCAGTAACCTGTAAAATAATAATGTATCGGCACTGATATTTGATTGAGGGTGAATAATTCTGCATTGCTGCAAATCTTTATATTAAGCTGTTCACTACTGTTACTGGCCCTGAGTGTCTGCTATGATACCACTGAAATAAAACACGCTTTATTAGGAATAAATCTGGTATTTTATGTGCGCGATATTACAGAAGTATTTTGTTAGAGCACTTTGATCAGGGTTTGTACAGATGCTTCATAATGAAATTCCAGGACTTTCAAGGACTTTTCAAGCACTATTTGTTTGTTTTCATGGACTATACAAGAGATGTCATTCAAACATATCTTTATTTCACCTTTTTAAAATTAATAATAATAATAATAATAATAATAATAATAATCAAATACAGGGTGTCCCAAAAGTCTCCATACATAGGGGAAATGAACATTTGGTTGAAATTTTTTTTAACTAACTGACACTGTTGCCAAACTGGGAGCCAAAGTTGGGAACGACGACTCTGTGTGTTTACAAAGAAATGGCAACCATGTAGAGGATGTAAATAGTTATGTTTTACTAAAAAGTGTTATTCTCCCCCATGTATGGAGACCTTTGGGACACCTTGTACTCCAGCTAAATGTCGCTAGATGATGTAATGCGCTAATTAGCATATTCATTATGTCATTGCATCGCATTTGCATTCTGCCTAGAGTCAGCTCTTTACATCTGTTTGCGTCTTTTACTACACTATGTGCTCATATGTTATATTTGAATACAGCCGAATTCCCAATAAAACTCTTATTGACATATTTTTCTGTTTCTGTTGTCAGACAACGGAACAAGTATGAAATAGAGACTGAAATGTGGCCCATTAAGACCACGTTAACCAGCAGTCACTTAAAAGCCATTTCCAAGCTGCTGCTCTGTACTGCTACTGTAAAACCCTGATTTTTTATTTTTTTTCCCCTAATCGTGATGTCGTCTGACAAGAGCACCATACACATAATTTAAAGATGATGGGTGTGTTGTGATTTCGGATCACTCGGAGAGACCGTTAGAAGTGAATGAATGTGCTGTTCCTCACTGCCACTCAATGAACAGAGTAGCTGCAGAGGAAAGTGTGTCTGCAGCGGGAAAGCACGACCTCGCAAGGCAGTACTGGCCACTCTCTTCTATGGAAAGTTGCTAGATTTGTCACTAGGTGCTTTTTTGGGGGGCGGAAGTCACTAAAGGGGTCTAAAAAGTGGACCAGCGCCATCTCTGTCAAAATGAGTGAGTAAATAGCGAGAGGAGAGGGAGAGGTTGCAGCGGGGTGTAATATTTTAAGTGAAAGGCTTGTATTCGTGTTCTATTGAAAATAAACACTTGAAAGTTATTTAGAGAGTTTGTATTTATTTACTTTTTATAACTCAAGAACTTTTTAAGCACCAGTAGATGAAAAAAAAGGCTATTTTCAAAACGCCAAATTCAAGAACTTCAAGTACCTTGTATGAACATTGTTGTAGCCGACAATTGAAATGAAGAATAATAATAAACGCATGTCATATGTTCATTTATAGGTACTCTAAGCTGTCCGATCCTGGAAACTGGCTCCGAATCAACAGGACAAATGGCCAGATCATGACGACAGCCATACTGGACCGGGAATCGCCTCACGTGAAAAATAACGTGTATGAAGCGAGTTTTCTGGCTGTAGATAACGGTACGCCATTGTATGTATGTTTATGGATATATGTGAGTATGTCATTATTGTCTTGATGGGACAATTTTTTTTCGACAGCTGAAAACAATTTTCCACAGCCAGTCAACTGAAAGCCCTTTAACAATCGCAAACACACGTTTTCTGGTGAGATTGGATTTTTGGCTTTATTTGCTCAACTCCGCCATGGCGAAGCTTACACAAAACTCAAGCGTAGACAAAATGCAATCATGGTGTACCCGCAAGTTCATTTTGTCTGTGGCCACCAGCCTGGACTGCCATATATTTTTATGGGTCCCTTTCCCCCAGGCTGAAAGAAAAAGTAAAGTTAAAGAATAGATTGCTGACCAGGGAGAACAATCTTCACTCTACTAGCTGTGAATGCTACAAAATGAAACTGCACCAACAAACAAATTGGCCAGATTCTGCAAACAGGCTGTTGTGTGTGTCCCAGCAAGTCTTTGCAGACGTTCTAAATAGAAAGCTTTGTTAACCAGTCTGTTAGATCGCGACATAGGAGTGAATTGCACACAACCTTCTACTCTGTGAGACTTAAAACATTTCTTGCCCTCAATTCGACCAAAGACTGCATGATGGCAGGCAGCATTTGACTGATTTCTGCACAAGACCATTTCTCCGAATCGATCTGTATCTTATTTCCCTCATGTTGGAAGAAGATTTGCGAGTGTGCACCAGGCTTCTATAAAGCCCTGCATTTGTTTGTCCTCATCAGACTCAGCCATGGGGAACAGATGCATTTGTTTTCTTTACGAAAGTCATTTTGTGGAGACGTCGTCTGAAAGAGCACGCCTCCATTAAAGATAAAAAAAGAAAAAAAAGAAAAAGCAGTGTGAGATATTTATGCATCGTTTCATTTTGCATATTTGTCACCATAGGGAGGTTTTAAGAGCGATGCAGGGTGTAAAGCACTCCATCAACACCTCAGCTGTCACACTCCTCTCAGCCCTAAGCCTCAATTTCCCTTTCATTTTGTCGGTCTCCGTCTGCATCTTTGATATTTTTTATATTTCCTGTTCTCCACCCATCATCTTTATATTTGTATGCCACCTTTACTTACTATTCCACAAGTTTTAATTTGAGGGTAGTGTTGCTGCTTTTCAGCTTCAGGGTCCCCTTTTCTCCCGTGTTCACATGGGATTCCTCTGACTCTCCCAACCCCCCCCCAAAAAAAAAAAACAACAAGCATATGCTAAATGCAGTTTAGCTAAATAGTTATGCTATTTTACCCCTAGGTGTGAAAGTGTGTGCGCATCGTGCCTGTGATGGATTGGCAACCCATCCAGGGTGTAGTCCAGCCCCATGCACAGTGTTCCCAGGTTACAGAAGGTGAATGATTGAAAGTTAGTTTTTTTATTTGAATTCAACAGGTTCTGACCAGTATTTTGAGCACCCAATACAGTATGAATGACAGAGCTGAGATTTTGTGATATCAAAGGATATAGCAAAAAGTCTTTTGAGTCTGCAAGGTGATGTCAGGTGTGTTCTGCTAAAGGACACCGGAGATGTGCAAGATAGCCATAGCACTTTCCTCTGCCTTTTTAACAAATGTTCTTCTCCCAAAAGCAAGGTTATCACCTTGAAACCAAAGCTTGTCCACCTTTAATCTCTAAATCTGGCTGTCACCCTTTCTTTGTCTCTCCCTCACAGGGTCTCCTCCTGCAACAGGAACAGGCACTCTGCAGATCTATCTGATAGATGTAAATGATAATGTACCAGTGCTGGTGCCCAGAGAGTCCCAGCTGTGCGAGAGGTCACGGCCCAGCTCTAGGATCAACATCACGGCCTCGGATGCTGATGTTGAGCCCAATGCCGGTCCATATGTCTTCGAGCTGCCCTCGTTCCCTCCTTCTGTTCGACGCAACTGGACCATCTCACGTCTGAATGGTGCGACACTTTTACAAAGTAGAACATTTGGTACTATTAGTAAACAAAATGCAAAGCTATTAGTCCCAGATAAAAATGCACTGTCACTGGGGTGGTACAATTTTTTACGCTATGTATATTTTTTAATGGAAAAAGGTAATGTAGTGAACTTTATAAATCATTTAATGTACTACACGATACTTTCCATTCTAATTAATAACCTAAATGAGTTTTAAAGGATATTGCACTCACTTTCCCAGGTAAAAAGATACACCATAATAGTAGAAAAGACATACCTTTGTGGTTACAACGGCAATAACGATTTAAATGACGGTCTAGAGTATACACTAGGGATGTAACTGAATACAAACACATGATTCAGAATGAACAGATAATGTGTTCAAAACCGATCTAATACTACGCTATACCCCTAGTGTACACCTTTTGAAATACTGTCAACATGTCTTGTAAATGATGTTGAAATCATGTAAGATCAGTCTCAGACTTGCTCCAAATTATCAAGTACATTAGCAGGACCCGTGTTGGTGAGAAACAGCTTGAATGATTTTCTCGGATTTTGGTCCGTTGCGTATTTATTAACAGATGTGTTGCAATTGATATTGTGCAACATCTTTATCTATGTCGAAAGCATTACAATATATCTATGTCACTTAATACAGCATAGCAACATATCTCTGTAAAATCCCAATTCTAAACACCACAAATACAATTGGTTATCCCAAAACTGAAGCATTCTATGAGAAATCATTATTACATTTCATTATTAAATTACTAAAAGGAAAAGCCAGTCGATTATCAGTCCAGACACCCATTAATGTGTTTGTGTCTGTTCTTCAGGTGAATATGCTCAGCTCAGGCTGAGGATCCCATACCTGGAAGCAGGTGTGTATCGTGTGCCCATCCTGGTCTCAGACTCGGGCAACCCTCCCTTAACAAACCGCTCCATCATCAGGGTGAAGGTGTGTCCCTGTGATGAGCATGGATATTGTACTTCACTTGGAGCAGTGGCATCTGCAAGCCTGGGCACGGGCGCCATCATCGCGATCCTCATCTGTATCATAATCCTGCTCAGTGAGTGGAGGGCTGGGTGGATGTACAATAAACAGATCAATAAAACACTGTGGCGAATGAATCGATTTGAAACATGGATAGTGACAAACAAGGGTAGCTAATCACTATAAGGATAGATGAATGACAGTGGGGTGGATGGATGGATAGATTGCATGGACGGATGATATGGTAGGGTGAATGAATTGATTGACAATAGAGAGGCTGGATGAATAGATGGGTGTATAGATGAGTGGAGTACATGTAGTCATGTGCAGTGGATAGATTAATGGAGTACAGGGATGGATAGATGATATGGTAGGATGAATGATTTGATAATTGACTTCATTTTTGGCTTAGTGGTTAACACATTTGCCTTGCACCTCCAGGGATGGGGTTTCAAGTCCCGCCTCTGTCTGGTGTGCGTGAGTTTGCATGTTCTCCCGGTTAATCAGGAGTTTCATCCTGATACTCTATTTCCTCCCCCAGACCAAAGACATGCGTTGTAGGCTGATTGGCTTCTCTCAATTGTCCGTAGTGTGTGAATGGGTTTGTGAGTGTGTGAGAGATGGTACCGTTATGGGTTGGGTTGGCTCCTCTTCCAGGGTGTCCCCCACCTTGTGCCGCGAGTGTCCTGGAATAGTCTCCAGGCTCCCTGAGACCCTGTGAATAAGCGGTACAGAAAATAGAAGGATTGATGGGGGCGTACATTTTCTGGTATTTCTTGTTTGCAATTGCAAAATGCTAAATGTGTGTGCATCCACAGGCATGGTGCTGTTTTTTGTGGTGTGGATGAAGCGCAGAGAGAAGGAGCGGCAGGCCAAACCTCTTCTCATTGACCCGGAGGATGACGTTAGGGACAACATATTGAAATATGATGAGGAGGGAGGAGGAGAGGAGGATCAGGTTAGGTCCACATACAGACGACATGACCACAATTGCAATGACATTTGTATTTACATGAGCATTTGTATAGAAAGAACTTAAGGATGACAGTGTCTATCGTTTTCTCTAATAGTGCTTGCTAAATCTT
>JAOUWY010000001.1:9619640-9630389 GCA_025728095.1 Prietella phreatophila | reverse complement strand
CGGACCCTATTAAGGATGTCAAATAACGGCGCTCTAGAACCTACGTAGTGCTCGATATTAAATGAAACACCTTTCATTCAGACAGTATACAGAACCTCTTGTTAAGGAGAATTCGTACTCCTTCAGCACGTGGCTCACATTTAGTATCGGCTCAGCTCGCCTGAACTTCAACCGAGGTGGTACTAAAAAAAGTACCAGGTACTGTCTACAGTGGAAAGCCCGCTAAAAGCGAGCAGAGTCGAGCCGTACCGTGCAGTGGGAAACTGCCAATTAAAATACAGTTCTAATAAATGATCATTTCTATGGTAAGAACTAAAACAGGAAACTGTATGTCGGATATTCCAGATCAACAAATGTTAAAAAGTGTTGATATGGGGAAGTTTACTGTAAGGATACATTTTTTGGAAGGAGTCTCCAGCGTCAGTACTGTACCTTTTAAGTTTTAATATCCTAATACATTATGTCAAATGAATATACTCCTATAAGCTCTCCACAGTGATTCCCAGCCGCAAATCCAGCGAGCGATTAAAAGTAGGAAAACATTTATTTCGGATACTCCTGAGACCTGACTAATGAAGTGTTACTTATCTTGTATGAAATAGCGACTTGTGAATCGGTCGTGTTAAATGACCTTGCGTTTCTTTCTGTGTGTTTGTGCTGTAATAAACGAGAGCCCAAGTTTACACTCACAGTACTAATGAGAGCGAAGCAGGGTGAAGGCAGGCGTAACTGAGCTTGGTTAGAGTTTGAACTTTGTCACTGCACAATGTGTTTATCACTTGATCACAGTCTCAGAGTGCAAAGCTGTGAAACGGGTTTTAGTCCAGTTTGTTTGACTTCGTTAGGTTTATTTTTCCCCCTACCACGTCACAAACCCAAACCACTGAGAGAACAGAAAATCCTGAATAAGGAGTTCTGCAGGCTTATTACATGCAAACATTTACATCAAAGCTTAACAGGTGTAAAATATTAGATATAGCAACTTGATCAGTAAGGAAACGAGTGCCATTTTTAAGGGGGTTTATTTGAGGTGATTTTCATTTGTGTAAAAATATTAACGGAAATATTTGCGTTCCATGTGTCTTGTAACGTTCCTACAGGAAGTTGACAGAGCGCTAGTATTAAATATGGACCATTATATGATAAGCCATGAGTATAGACACAGGGGAAATCAGGATTCAGAATTCTTTTTCGTTATAGAATCAACAATATCATTTTGGATCGAAGTGAGAGTTATCGGGTTAGTTTAGATTTATACAGTTAAGGGACATTATCCAGTGCCCTAATGACTTAATTGAACCAACTACAATTGGGTGGACATACCGTAAATGTTTAGCATTTCTTATGTGGCATTAAATACAACAATTCTGGGCAAAATTCAAATATGATACAATAAAGCTTTGAAACTTGCAAATTAAACACTTTTTTTTTTTTTTACCTTGACCAAGGATAAAGTGGTTACTGAAGATGAATAAACGAATGGATGAAATGTAGATAAACAGTTAACAGTCACCTAGACCAAAACAGTACTATCTTACTATTCTGAGAGGAAAATATTTCTCTGCAAAGAGGTGTAATTATGCCATGCTATGTGTGGATGTAGTTAATAACAACAAATATTGTGAACTTAATTAGTCTGTAATTATATTCCATGCTGCCTTTCATTAAAAGTCATTAGCGAACACATACTACAGGTAAACATGCATTATATTCAAACACTAATATTCCATAGTCGGATTTGCCTTTATTTTGATATTTAAAAAATATATATATTAAATGTTGTGGAAATCAAGTAAAGACATGACTTGAAGGCTTGAAAAAACACAGAGACGTGAAGAGTGAGACTGGACAGTAATGCGCGGTATATTAATGCATATGGCAGAGGACTAAGGTACATATTTAATACCTGCATCATTAATCATAAATGAGATTTTGCTACTCTTCCATCATAGAGTCAGTAAAAGCAATACAAGATGGACAAATGTCTGGAAGCACTATCATCTACAGCAGCAGTTCAGGTGAACAGAAAGTTTCATCCTAGACGGACAAATATGCGCGTACTAGAATCCAGGTAAGATTTTGGTACGTAGAACCAGGCAGAGAAAGTCTTTAACAGCACACAAATATGGGGGTACAGGATTCATCAGTAGTAACTGGTGACGCTGTTCATAGTGACAGCTCAGATTCTTCTCCTGCACTGTTAGCTGGAGGTGTACCATTTCTCAAAAGCCCATCATCATCATGAACGTCTTCATCATCCGACTGGACCACGGGGGTTTCGGCACCGTCTTCCTCCTGGCTGTCGGAGGTGGCGGTGGAGGAAGTGGAGGATATCCGTGATTTCAGCTCACGGGCGTCTGGGACTCTCATGGAGATTTCCTCCCTCAGCGCAGCATCAATGTCGGTACTGCCTCCGAGACCTAGAGGAGGAATCACATTTACAGCTATTAGCGTCATCATCACGGATGGTTGCCATCTTTCAGACCTCACCCGTGACGCACTCCTGGTCCTACAGTGTTTTGAGCTAGTGTTGCTGGAGATCTTAATCATTTGTTTATATTCAGTAAGTGTGTTATCTTGGTCGGGGCTGTGTGCATCCGGAGCCGGGAATACACCCTGGATGTCCATCTCGGAGCACCATATACCAGTCCGTACATGATTTCGCTAAGTATTTTGTGATTGTTTCGGCCAATAAATGTTTCATTTTGCTGAGTTTTTTGTACAAAACTACTTGCACTGACGAAATTACAATCATAAAAGATTGTTCTGCGTGCTCTTTTACAGTGATGTTCGTTGGTAAATGAGACCTTTTAACAGTACTTCTATTCAACAAATTCGACGTGAATCGAAGAGGGCTGCGGCTGAACGCACGTTGTGATGATGTCACATGACGCATCTTGGGCCAAATCTGTAGAAAATCTGTGGTAATTTAGAAAAATTGCAAGCTCCTCCAAATATTGCTTGATTTTGAGTTTATTTCTGCGATCACAAAATCCTGGATGGACTGATATACAGACACCTTTATACGTAGCTTCACCAATCCTCCTACTACAATGTTTTTGGGAGTTCAGTGGAAACTAGAGGAAGCCCATACAATCACAAGGATTAAGACTGTTATGTTTGCACATGTAAACTGTCATGAGGTAGCGGTCATTAGGTTTTTGTATTACTCTGTCTTGTTGTGTAGTGTTTGTATGTGTAAGTGTGTATTGGAGGATTACTATAAACCAGAAATAAATTCCTTGTACGCTCAGGCACACTTGGCCAATAAAGCTGATTTGGATTCTAATGGAGATCATATGTAACTGACCACACAGACAGTAGGCCTGCCCTAGACATGTTTATGTTTAACTTGTTTCTTAAATGAGTTGTCCTATTTGTATTTATTTTTCATTGTTGCTTAGAAATTCTGTTTTGTTTTGTTTTTCTTCTGTTGGTATATATTAGGCTTAAATTATTTATTTTGAAATGTGGATTTGGGCTAAATTAGCACAAGACACACTCGCTTCACACTGAAATGGACAAAAACGTGTTTAAGGTGAAATGGTCTGTATAATAAAGTGACCTTGGTTGTTAGAACAGCGCAATATAAATGGAAAAAGCATACAGATTTAATCAACTACACTGAATAATGCTTTTTAATGTTTCTGCAATAAAAATCGGAGAACGCGGTCATTGCACATTATACACGTGAGTTTTGGATAACAGATGCATGATACCGTGAGTAAGACCAGGATAAAACGCTTACTGAAGGTGAATGCATGAATGAATATTTCCCTGGTTTGTCCATGCAGGCTGAGAGTCGGAATTAAACGGATCGTAGAAGAAACAGAAAGCTTTGAAGAAAGCTTTGGCTATGCCTGGGGACAGGAAATAAAAATGTTTTTAAAATATAAGCTGATTTGTAGTTGTAAGCTGTCTACTGATACCTTCGAGTGGACACGAACCTTCGTCATCGTCCTCAGTCGAGGCGAGAAAGACATCCAGGGCCTCCTGATCCGAGATGTCCAAAAGGTCCATTTGCTCCAGCATGTCCACATTGACCTCCATGGACGAGATGCTGCTCATGGGAGCTACAGAGGATGGGATGGGGGAAAAAAAACATCTCGAATATCATAAAGAGAATTATTAATAGAACCAAATTTGTTGATAATTCTTCTAACAGTGTCTGTGCTTTCCTCACCCCTCTTGTAATCTATCTGCAAGTGTGCTGAGGAGAAGTAAACGTCCACGTCGTGCTGGAACGCCTCCTCAAAGAAGCGCTGTCTTTCTCTGAGCTTCAGCTGCTGGGCCGCGTCCATGTCCGGAAGCCTCAGAGCGTTCTCTGTTTCAGCTGGGAAACAGAAGGAAAAACATAAAGCGCAAGCAGAGATTTCCCAGACTACGTTAGGAAGCTCATAGTGATCACATCTTGACAGGTTTCAGTCTGCAGCCTGGAGTGCATGAATAGTAAATACATAAACCACCACCAGGGAGCAACAGTCAGCCATTGCTCCATCACCGTTGTTGCCAGAAGTTTGTACTAAGGCTCAATTTTATTTATTCAAACGTAATCCCTATTAAAATCTTCTACTTCTGATTTGGATATGTTCCTATCTGTAGGTAGGTCAGTAGGTAGCAACTCCAGTGCTCACACACACAACACCCTGTCATCTCACATTGCCGTAAATCTGTCAAGGTGCGCAATACAGTAGCAGCATCTGTCAGGTCTACGGCTGCTAATCTGATTGGGCTGGAAGTGCAATCACATTTACTCCCTACATCAGGAGGAATGGCCTAAAGAGGAGAGCCGTGAGAGGAAAGATAAATGAGATGAAGAAATCTCCAACTAGGTGTGCATTATGAGTCTGGGTCTTAAACCAAGGCTCAGATCGTTTTTGTTAGCTAATGGGTTAAAGTTTTTAAGAAAAATATTGTATATTGTAATATAACATACTGTAAACCTGACTTGTGTGTGCTTTAGCGTGCCATTGTACTTCTTAGTCAGCATTATATGAGAATACATTTCACTATTGAAGTAGTGGCCGCTTGTTTTGTCTCTGCACCATCCATTAGTCAGATGAGAAGCCTGACCCTCTGCTCGACAACGAGACCTCGGCCACTCAGCTATTTATGGAGGCACACACAGGAGTCGGAGTAAATGACTCATTGGTGATTACAACCACATAAAAATACACAACAGAAACAGAGCAACCTTACAGAAGACACTGTGTTTATAGACACTTCACGTGTTACTGTATGTTTCACACAACGATTAGTTTGACGTGAGTCAAACGATTTCAAACCATTACTTCTGTGTGTAGTCTTCACAAAATTCCTTTCTCGTGTGTGAATTTTTAATATGAGATAATATGATCACATATCTGAAAAATAAAATCTGAAAAATTGCCGTGAAAATAAAGGAATCGTGAAAAAAAAATAAAAAACACGAACGCTCGAAATACGGGAATCGTGTGAAAAGTTAAAACGTGAAAATAATTGAATCATATTCTAACTTTGCACACGGTTCCCTTATTTTCACATCAACTTCTCAGATGTTATTTTTTCAGATAAGTGATCATATTATATCATATTCACGTAACATATATGTTCATATATTACCTACTGGCATGAAAAACATATGATCACATGTGAAAAGTATATATTTGAGAACAATTTGGACTGACTTATTGTATTTTAATATTCTGCACTTAGTGTAAGCCTACCAGAATTTTATATCTAAAATCTCCCTTATTACCCTGTCCAGGGTGTACCCTGCCTTGTGCCCGATGCTTCCTGGGATAGGCTCCAGGTTCCCCGCAACCCTGAAAAAGGAGTAAGCGGTAGAAGGTGGAAATCTCCCTTATTTCTTAATGTAGGAATGTCTGCCATGTATTTTTGCATCTTTTATAAAAGCAAGGTTAATTGAAAATTTTCCAGATTTGGCAATTTGCACTTTAGTGCCTTTATGTGTGGATCCATGGCTCCCATGGTAAATGGTAAATGTGCACTTATATAGTGCTTTTATCCAAAGCGCTTTACACTGTGTCTCATTCACCCATTCACACACACACTCACACACCAATGGTAGCAGAGCTGCCATGCAAGGAGCTAGGTTGCCATCGGGAGCAACTTGGGGTTCAGTGTCTTGCCCAAGGACACTTCGGCATCTGGAGTCACCCGGGCTGGGAATTGAACCACCAATCCTACGATTAGTGGGCAATCCACTCTACCAACTGCGCCATGGAGTCATACAGTCATTCATTAAGCTACTGAGAGAGAAAAAAACAACATGTAAAGCTGTGCCGTGCATACTTATTGTTTTTAACAAAACTGATTCAACTAATCATCTAGTTAATATCTAATTGGCCTTTCTAAAAGGGCATTGGTGCTTTAGAGCATTACAAATGTTCAAATGTGCAGCACAGTGGTGGTACTCCATGACCAGGGCTGAGAAACATTGCTTTAAAATGTCACAGCTACGCTTTTCCTTTTACGTCCCGTCAATACATCGAACTGCACAAAAACAGCATTCTGGGATTAAGCCGTAATTAGAGCGTGCAGGCCTCGATTAGACTAACTGGATTGGGTTTCTAAGCCTCTGTCAAATTAGGAAGATTGTAAAGACTAGCCTGTGCTGGAAAAGCTGACGGTTCACGTGGCTTCCACATGCATACAATCGTTAGCACAGCACTACTAAAAGTACACAAGACCAAGTCCCTGATGTACACTCATGCATAGTGTAGCATTAGCTATTTTCAGCTAGTCGATTGCTAGCAAATTAGCTCGTGTTTGTTACAACTGATTGCCACAATCTGAGAGGTGAATTAAACAGTTTTTAAAAGTCAAACTGTAACATAACAACCAAAGAAATTTTGTTAATCGCTAACAGTAGATAGCTTAGCCAGCTTAAATACCTCAAATATCTTCATGACATATATAATGCTGTTAACAAATCTGACTGAAATATGAAGATATATAATAATAATAATCCGCCGTCCCAAAGGAGTTTATCATTTAAACCTGTTCAGTTTTCAGCTGAACACGTCACACATTCTTTAGTTAAGGCCTTCGACCGTCATTCACCAAATATTTAAGGTAACGGGTCTAAATAAGTCTTCTTCATGACATGCACAGCTTATGTTGTGGGTTGCTGAGGCTTGTTTCTGTAAACCATCATAGATAATGTGATTAGCGATGTTGAGGGTTTTTTTTTTCCTTCTTAGAGAGTTCATGTGGCTTTTCAGGAATGCAGTTACACATGGGTCAAGCGTGTTTATGCCTGGAGGGCAATCTGATGTGAAAAGGCTTTTCAAGTTCCACATCAAACTAAGTACATCTCATTCAGTCCAATTATTTTCACTCAACAGTCTTAACTCTGAAAAGAGGTGTGTAAATTCCTGTCCTTCATCTGCCAAAAGAAAGAAAGCCTGCATCAGTCGGTTGCTCAGTAATAATGAAAATGCGATGACTAATGATGCAGATATCCTGGCTTTTTGTTTCAGTTTCCTGAAAAATATGACTTGTCACATTTGGCAGCAGAGTGTGTGCTCTCTGTGGCAGATCAGGAACAGTCAGTGACCCTGTGGTGTGTGAGGACGGCGAGTCAGCCAGCGGACGAAGATGTCACTGTGACTCACTCTCTGGCTATCAGACTGTGTGTGTGTGTGTGTGTGTGTGTGTGTGTGTGTGTGTGTGTGTGTGTGTGTGTGTGTGTGTATGAGCTAATGCTGCATTCCAGTGCTGTTTTTAACATGCCCTCATCATCTTTTCTTGCCATTTTCCTTCAAAATAATCCCCATAAGAGTATTGAAGGTCATTCATATACTTTACTAGCATAACTAATATTTACTGGACACACCACTGGATGCCTGAGATATCAGTATCGAGTCAACATAACTGTAAATATCCCTAGGAGAACTTGGCTAGGAGGCCATTTTCTAACATGAGCAACATATTTTAAAAATATATCTACATAAACATACACAGAAGCATATAGCTAATATTTGTTACGATCAGATTTCGTTTTACATAACCGACAGTTATTATATGAGACCTGACGGAACTCTTTATTCTGCTAATCAGCAAGCTAGTTCATTAGCAAGTCTGTTAGTCAAATCTGATGCAGTTCAAAGGAAATAAACTGTACAAACGACCACACTAGAGTAATACTCTGCACTAAATACACTCACATGTGGCCACATGTATGATGTAGACATTCCCTGGCATACAAACTTTTCTCTCAAAGCAACTAATGTAGCTGCAAATGTAGCTAATTTGACACGCTCATGTCGATTTCTCCTTTACAACATCAGAAGGATTCGTTCATTTCTATTCATACAGGCCACTCAGGTGCTGGTTCAGTCGCAGACTATTGCAACTCACTCCTGGCAGGTCTGTCTCTGAGTGAGATTTGACCTCTACAACTGATCCAGAACTCAGCTGCTCGACTTGATTTTCAACCTTCCTAAGTTCTCCCACACCACCTCATTCCTATGCTCCCTCCACTGGCTTCCTGTAGCTGCCAGCATCAGATTTAAAACTCTGATGCTTGCCTACAAAGCCAAAAATGGACCAGCACCCACTTACCTCAAATTACGTATCACACATAGCACTGCTAGTCTGGTGCCACCATCAAGACTCTTCTCTGTTCTGGCACCAAGGTGGTGGAACAAACGTCCGCTCGGTGTCCGAACAACTGAGTCACTGGTGGTCTTCAAACGATGTCTAAACTCCCTAACTCTCCCTAAAGTACTTAAATTAGCACTTTTCAATTTAAAAAAATATTGTTGTGTTTGTGTTTTTCTCAATACTATATTACCGCCTAACAGAATTTTAAGACTGATGGTATTCTTAGTCCGTGAACTAGTGAACCAGTATCGGCATATATTTATTGACTTCAAAGCACTTCTGTAATAAGGGCTCTGGATGAGGGCATCTGCCAAATACCTCTATTTTACAGTTTACCTACCATAAAATATAGAATTCCAAACTGGTCAAATTAAATGGAGGTGCAGCAATCCAGTCATGTAAGGCAAAATCAATCTCAAATATTTGAATAAGTCAATGTTTGACATCTAGCAGAGATATAATACACAATGAAAGAAGAATGTGAAGGTAGTGGGGTTACAGGAGTGAAATCTATATTACACATGAGATGATCTAAAAATGTTTTAGATGATATGAAAGAGACTGGAGGCAATATTCTAAATTATAATAGCAATGACAAATGAACACTAACATTATTTAGTTTTTTCATGCATGCAATATACCAATACTAGCATCGGGTGTCAGTCCGATAACAGCCTTATTTACTCAATATCAAGAGAAGGAACTACATTTACATTTATATTTATTCATTTAGCAGACGCTTTTATCCAAAGCGACTTACAAATGAGGAAAAACAAGCAAAGTGATAAATCAAGCGGAGAACAATACAAGTAGTGCTACCATACATGGATTTTTTTATTGAGTTCTAGAAAAGCGCAGAGTCGAGGTGTAAGAGCCAGAGTACGTTTTTTTTTTGTTTTTTTTTAAAGGATAAGGTGGGGTTGGGGTTTTAGGGGTTAGTTAAGTGTTCACTGAACAACAATATCTACCCACAATACCAGTAACCTATTAAAACATATTGTGCCTAAAGAGTTAGTGTTCAGAGAGCATGAGGGTGTCCAGCCTCAGGAAGCAGAGCAGTATCAGCAAGCGTAGTCATTAAAATGAAACCCAGTGAGCACTTCAGTTCTACAAGCACTGAGCACTGCGATACGCACTCTTCTGTTCCACTCTCTCGTCAGGGTCTACACCAAAAAAATGCCATCTTAGTAAGTGAAAATATCTTGAACATAGTGAAAGTGATCTAGTGTTTCCTAGTATAAGATTGCTGAAAACAAAATATAAGATTATTCAACCGTTTTTTTTTTAGACATTTTTACTTATTTGAAGCTTTACATATTATTCTATTGGCAGATCACTTGGCTTCTTTCTAGAAATAAATACAAATTAGCAAAATTGCCTGTCAATAGAACAAATCTCTTTCGGGATTGGATAAAATGACCAGAAATAGGCTTCCATCCATCCATTTTCCATACCACTTACCCGACACAGGGTCACAGGGAGCCTGAAGCCTATCCCAGGGACAACTTGGAATCACCAATCAGCCTACAACTCATGTCTTTGGACTGGGGGAGGAAACGGGAGTACCTAGAGGAAACCCCCAAAGCACGTGGAGAATTCAGTAATAGGAAATACTATCTAAATTTGACTATATTCAAGGTATTTTCACTTGCTGAGATGTAACTATTTTGCAGTGCGGACTCTAATTAAAATGTTCGATGATGTCCTTAAGTAAGCCCCTCATTTCTGTATAACTGGTATCGGTAACGGTAATGACTAGTACGTGGTCTGAATTAAAAAAGGCTAACACACCCTCACTGCTATAAACAATGATTTGTCTTCTCAATTTTGTATGCTTTTGTAACTTTTGCATTTTTATTAGTATAATGTTTTAGTGTACTGAAAAAAGCCATTCTGTCCTCAAGGCCCGTATTTAGCAAGCTTTTGTGAAGTAATCTAGCTCTGCTATTTCTGTAGACTTGTGTTCACTCACCCACAGAATGTGCTGAGTGTAACTGATCCTAGATTGACGTTCATACTGAAAGGAGTTAAGTAAATCATAAATGGAATGCTATTATACTTTTATATCTGACCTAACACAGCGTAAAATATTAAAGAGTAGTCCCCAGGCATGTTTCTCTCTCTCTCTCTCTCTCTCTC
>JAOUWY010000001.1:9568733-9588695 GCA_025728095.1 Prietella phreatophila | reverse complement strand
GTGTATGAGCGATGATTCACATTGCCAGAGGGGTGATAAGGAGTTTGAGCGTGGAGTTGATGTAGAGTGTGTGCGTGAGTGAAGGGGGGGACGGACTCTGAGCTAGAAAGAACTGAGAACATGCTGCTCAGAAGGAGCACTGGGATCAGACTGGAGATATGGCTGGAGATGAAAAGACAGGCTACGCGAGTGTAGATGGTGAAGATAGACGCCAATCTCTCCTGCTCAAGCCTCTACAGTTCACTAACTGACAGTAATGGCTTTGTAATGGCCGACGTGCTAACAGCTGTGCTGTAAATCAGCTGCAGGAATTCAGTGGGAGACCTGGCACAGGACACCTAGCATCGGGCAGGCCCATCAGTGTGTGTACGCGTTTTCAGACCCAGACTGAGTGGGCGGCAGCACATGTTTCATCTTGCACAGTTCAGCCAGTCCTTCTCTCATGCTTTCACACTAAACTCTAATAAAACTCTAACACACCACAGCTGCAGGCAGACTTCACACACTGGGTGGACTATTCAGGACAAGAAGAAGACAAACAAACATCCAACTGGAAAAAGCAGCATCACAAACAGGTCGAATATAATCTAAACACACACAAAAGTTCACAGTCCACAGCTGCGTGGTTACCTGTCATCGTATTCCCGGAGCACTTGATACACACTGACGTGAAAGGTCTCGTTTTCGTAACGTTCGTGCACGAAGTCCTTGTAGACACGAAATTCGGCGGCAGTCACGGCTTCTCCTTCGGGAATGCGAGACAGATCAAATCGGTGGAACTGGTGGAACAAATGCGGGTCTTCGTCAGGTTCAACTAGGAATAGAGAAACACACGCAAACACGACAACCGTTACTTTCTATCATTAAGCTTGGGATGGTTAGAGGTTCCTTTAAATGGTTTTACTTTTTTTTTTGTAGGGTTCTATGTAGAACCTAAAAGGGTTCCCAAAATGTTCTATAATACAGGCAGACTTCTTATTTTTCCACATAAGTTCTTCAAATTCTTATATACAAGTTAATTTGGAGTTTTTCAAGTGGTCTAATTTTTGAACAGGTTTAACTTGGACGTTTTTAAGAAATGAAAACTCGTCATAGGGAACCAGACCGACAAAACTGGAAAAATGGAACCTTTTCTAAGAGGGTATGCGAGAAATTGTTTTTCAAATAAAATATACAATGTTACAATTTATAATAAAAGCATTCCTCAAGGGTTCTTTGAATGGTTGGATGAAGAAATCTCTCAGGTGTTATCTACTTCGAACCTTTTCTGAAATGTAAAGGCTTGTCAGGTTCTACATAGAACCTGTTCCAGAGAAACAAACCAAAAGATGGAAATGTTTTAAGAGGGTATAAGGGAAAATGGCTTCTTACTTTAAATGTACAGTCATTATTTCATTAAAGCATATTTGGATGGTTACTTGTTCTAGCTTTCGTAAAAAAATAAAAATAATAAATCATACACACACACACACACACACACACACATATATATATATATAAACATTTTGGTGCTATAGAACATTTTCTAACTGGTACTGGGAGAAATGGCTTTTTGATAAGGGTTTTTACTTATAAGGAATTTCCTTAAGGGTTGTTTAGATGGCTAGCTTTAACAGGCTCTACTCGAAATGTTTTCTGAAAAGGGAAACACTATAGGGTTCTATCTAGAACATCAAACAAGCGTTTATGGTTATAGATGGTTAATGCCCATAATCTACGCTCAACTCAAAACGAATGATAAAAATCTTACAATACAAGTCTTAAATATGCAGTTATTTAAGGCTTAAAAAACTCCAAAAACCTTAGGCGCTCAATTGTCAAAACTATCCTGAACAAGAACTAGACATGTTTCTTGGATAAACACTGCAAGGACAAGTAATAGAAGGGATGAGACAACATACAGCAACTAGACGAATGTCTGAGATTTGTTGTTTATAGTGTAAATATGATGCAACATTAAGTGTAGCATGTTTACAAACTTCACGCTTTCTTGCTGTTTCCAGAACGATCACGGCCATCGAAGCATGTACAAAAAGAGTCCTGCAAGGTTTCGGACTTGTATAAAAACAAAACGTCATGGAAAGACTCTGGTTCGCCGGTCGTCCTGCAGTGCCGCTGGTATAAAACAAGCTTTCGTAAACACAGGTTTTCAAAGTGCTGGCCAAAGAAACTTGCATTTGAACCAATCAGTGATATTCAGTGAGACAAGTTCCACCCCTAGTCCATGGTTTGGGGGAGAGGAAAAAAGTACTGTAGCTGGGGAAGTGGAAACACAGTGCACGCTTCTTAAGCCAGCGGATGCAATTGTCTCAGTTGCCTCGATTCACTCGTCCGTGTGTCCTCGTTCCATTCTGAATATATAGGCCAAACCACAGATCACACACCACACACAACTCTTAACAGAAGTCCTCTCGTAAAAAGAAAAACCGCACTGTCAGAATGGCTGAGCGATCGCACGCAGAACTAACGCTTGATTGGTGCCGCCACATCACTGCGGCCAAAAAAGAAATGTTTGCTTCCATAAGCCGAGTCGGATCTCAGGCCCACATGAATTATGGGAACATAGTTTGGGAGGGGTGACGGGTGGGGGAGTGGGGTGGTTGAGCCTGGCTATGGGCTCAAATCACACACATGTGTGACCACAAGAAAAGCTCTGTAAAAGGCCTGGCCCGGAACCTAGTGGTGCCCCATCTGCACAGACACACATACTGTACACACACACACACACCACACTTTCCGCTTTCTTCCTCACGCACACTCACAGATTAATGCACAGGTTACTTGGGAGTCATAAGTAGTAGCCCTTATGGCCTTTATATCCCTTGCTAATCCGCCAGTGACCTTGACTGCACTCCCCACCAACATCCTGGTCTGATTCGTGAAAGTGCAAAAAACAACCTCCTTGAAAGGGCCTCCGACAGCGTTCCCTGTCCCAAATTGGGCCAAATTCTCCGAGGCATCATGAACCACAATTTTAGAGCAACAGGAACTGGATTAAAATTCTCCCTTCCCTCAACCGCTCGACTTATTACGATGGATGTTACTCTGCTGAATATTTCCTCGTCACCCGAACGTGACGCATGGAGGAAGGAGGCTGAGATTTAAACATTTACTTTTTCCTCAGAAATAAAAATATATCATGACGAGGCACGACTGTTTACAATCGACGGTTTCTCATTTCTAAAGCAGCATCGTGTCCAGATGTCTTCACAAACGCAAATGAATCTCTCGGGCTTTCGTTCTTGGAGTACTTTGCAGAAGGAGGTGTAGAAGGACACTCCGTGATGTTGGTCACATTTAGTCAACAGGATGACATTCTATGAGTGTGTTTATCCACACACCCTACAAAGCAGCAAAACCCCTCAATGAAGGGGGAAAAAAAAAACTCCAGTGTATATGTGAGTAAGTGACTTTGTTGAGGAAAATCCATGATTTCAGAATGAACCCTTGGCAGATGTTGGCAGAGTGTCGTCTCCACCCCGGGCCGGCTGAGATCCTCTCAGACTTTCCAGCATGTGGCACAAGCTCAACCTTTCCTCGAGGTTTCTGGGAAGTTGTTTTCTCAGTGCTACACAATCCGTTTATCCTGGGGGGGAAGCACCATGCTTTTCTGGTGCAAAAGGTGAAAGGCAACACCTAGAGAGTGTTTTTACAACACGCGTTCAAAAACAAAGAACTGAACGCGAGTCAAGGCAACCCGAGGTTGTAGTCCTAGTTCATTTACCACCAACACGAGAGAAGACAGGAACGGATCATCTCTTCATCGATCTTTCCAAGGTGAAGTTTTTGGAAGGAGACATTTACTTAACACGCTTGGAAGGAGTCCCCAGTGTCGGATGTTGCATTTTACAGTGTTACTGACCGTCTTATTAACTTCACGATACAACTAAGGGAACCGTTTATAACCGCTATAATGTAACCGATAATAGGAACTAACATGTTTTATATACATTCCATACAACCATAAACAAATAAAACATGGTATAAAGGTAAATTGTTAGCACTGGCAAACCACTGTTGTCGTTGGCTACTTTCCTACAAGAGCACGCCCAAGTGTTTCATTCCTTACATACAGGATAAAAATCAGTTCAATGTCAGCATCTTCACGGCTCTTTAGAAATGATCTTTTATAAAGGGAAAAAAAATCCCATTCTCTTTCACTCTTTGCAAACCTAGACTGATTTAAGAGACTTTTAAGGACCTAGCCACTGGTTACGACACTGAACCATTTTGTTAGTAGATGTGGCACTTCCCAAATGCATGATGCAATGTCTTCAAGTAATGTAAATGTTTCTGGAAATTTCTGCCCACCATATAAATATTACGTAATTTATATTTTTTAAAAAACAAAATGGTAAACATGAAGCACATACAGTATTGCATTAACTCCTAACACATCACTCATTCAGCACTACAACAACCACTTGCACCTTGCATTTATGTTAACGGTGGCCTGTTAAAATTTGAATTGTTGTGACAAAATAACACCCAGCCCTTGGTTCCTGATGTCACTAGTGCTCAGTTCTAGACCAGCTGCATGCTAGTACTGGAACTGAGCTGACGAGAAATGAATTTGAAGTGGGGAACAGATCAGGTACTAGTACCAGTACTGCATCCGTATAAAAGAAGTAGTTCTGCGTATTTTTGGCTTTACGTACCATCAGCAACGAAACCGTAAGTCCTTCTTGGAGAATCTTGAACCGGCACCAAAAACCATTTAAATAAATAAATAAATAAATAAATAGAAGTAGGCTACTGATGGAAAAAGCACAGTTCCAGTTTTCTGATGCCAGGTTCCGGTGCTTTGTGCAAAGAAAAAAGGCCTGTAAAGTGTGTCTGTGTATGTGTGTGTGTGTGTGTGCTGGTGGGGGTCAGTCAATAATGATGACAACCATGATTACTGCTGCTTTTTTACACACATCCTGCCTGCATGTGCTGCCACGTATGACATCATAGCCTACAGAACGGCCGCAATGCACGTGCTCAAATTGTTTCCATCATCGCGCAATAATGAACATGCATAGCCAGTGGTGAGTGAAAACGGGAGGGGGGGATAAGCTCTCTCTAAGCCGGGCGCATACTGAAGGCAGAGAGTCATTTATTTCACCGCAATTGAACACTGGAAAGAAAAGCGCCGGCATTTTGTGGAGGCAATAATTGCTGGTAAGGGTTTGCTGTGTTTATGTTAAAGGCCATTAGGCACAAAGATCAGCGCTCAGATATGCGGACTGCTCCTTACACACACACACGCACACACACACACACCTCAACACTTCGCTCGTAGCCCATAGGTTGATACGATGAGTAATTACAATGCTGGGTAAACATGTTAATTAACATCAACGCTCAACAATTATAACAGCAGGGTTTCAGCACACCATACAGATCAAGTTTAAACTGCTTCCAGCGTTCACAGTGATAAAAGCAGAAAGAATTTCACCTCAAAATGTTTATTGCTAAACGAGAGAGAGCATCACGGTCTTTACCAGTTAAGATGAACTTAACTATACAATTCCAAACATGGCGATGTTCATGCGTTGTTGTTTTTTTGTGGTTTTTGTTAATGCCTTCCCGCTGTGATACAGGAAAAAAAATTCAGCTTTTCTGCTTTTTCAGATAAAGCAGCGGTGAGACCAAATGCAAAACGCAAACTAATTCACCGAAGGGGAAAGGCCACAGGGCATGAAAGATACATTCGATTACAAACTAGTAACTGAAAATTCCAAACTCAGGCTAGAAAAAACCCCAAACCCTCGACTCGGAATTAATCCTTGTAATCTCGGTATGGTCTCCTGCGTGGCAGAGTTCAAAACGAGACATCCAAACACCACGGCTGCTCAGTGTCTCAACGGTAAACAAAGTAGCACGACGTCACTTTTAAACGAATCGTGTGATATACATTAGCTTTACAGTAAGTATTAGCTTTAGATCAGTCGACATTCAAACGTATTCGCTCGTTAAAGCAATAACATCGGTTTTGAGGAGGTAAATACATGACGCATCACAGTGATAGCTCAGCGGTTAAGACGTTGGGCTATTGATCAGGAGGTCATGAGTTCAAGCTCCACCACCACCAAGCTGCTGCTGTTGGGACCTTGAGCTTGAAATGCAAGTCGCTCTGGATAAGGTGGTCTGCTAAATGCTGCAAATGCAATTATGTGCCAAGGTTGTAGCTGATACACACAGGGGTTGAAAAGGATGTATTTCTGGAGTTCTGCCTTCCCATCCATATCCAAAGCACATCAAACACTTTGAAATTACAAGCCTCAGTGTTTTGAGCCTATAGAAAAGAAGATAGCGGTCCTAACCTTACTGGTACAAGAAAACCATCACACTCTAGAGTTTTAGGACTTTCATCTGAGCTGTGTTGGTACATCAACAATGCTTTAGAGCATAACGATTAATTAAATACTTTAACATTTTTACTTTACTTTATATGAATTTAATTACTCAGAGGATTTTGATGCTCTCAATCATAGGAACATTTATGTGGTGGTGGTGTAAGATTATTCAAAACCACATTAAAAAAAAATTACAAAAAGATTACACGAAGTAAAAATACAGTTGCCTACAAATCTTTGCAGAATGTTTTAAACTTACAACACTTTAAAAGAGGGCATTGGCTTTACGAATTTCATTCGGAGGAATAATCGGATTTCAGCATTACTTGGCCGAGCTTGCTTATCAGCATAAACATTTGGAGCGTGACTGCTTCTCCACAGAGTTACACCGAGCTGCAGGGATTCACTCTGTTGTAACCTTTACTTTTTTTAGGAGGGGGTGGGGGGTAAACTATTGCGACACGAGTTCAGGTGCTTACACTGGTCTTCTCAGGCACACTTAAGACAGACCTACATAAAACAAGCGTGTTTTAATGCAACAAACTTCATTTTTGATTGCTTGTTAAAGAAAAATACATAAAAAACATGACTGGAAATCATAACGCGCAAAGAACGGTCTGAAACTAAAATGGGAGAGATATCACACGCAGCAAGTATCCAGAGCGAAAACAATATCGCAGGAGTTTATACAAGTAAAACCTAAATTAACACCCAAAAAAAAGAACAAAAAAAAAAGTTCCGAGCCCACCTGGTAACCCTAACCGTAACCATTCATTACTTGTAACTAACTGAAAAGGGATCATGTTGAAGAGGCAGCCGTGTGTTAATGGTAAGAAAGAACAGATTGCAGACGCTCTTTCCTTTCCAGAGAACAGCTGGCTCTTACGGAGAAAAACAAAAAAACAAAACCCCTCAGACACATCTGCAGCAATCCATGGCACGATCCCAGGTAAAACACAAGCTGGGAAAAATGAACGCCGACCGACTCCAAGCAGAAGCTTCGACGCTGCTCTACAGTTGGTGTGCTGGATGGAGTCTGAGCTTCACAGGTTCTATCAGACGTGAAGTTTTGGTCTTCTGACTGCAAGGTCTACGAGAGATTTGTACTGACTTCTTTACCATTACAAGTGATTTTGCTGCAACACGGGTAACATTTTAAACCCCATTAATGTGGTGAACCGCTATACTGTACGGTTACAGTACTATTTATATTGTTGTACTGACTCAACGCTGTATCCTGCACAATGGATCATCTCATTTCTTCCCTCTGTATTTATCTCAATTTATCTTCGGAACCATTAATTGTTGACTAGTTGAAAATAAAAAAGGGCAAAATAAATATCAGCTTTCGCATTTTTGCTTCTGAGCATTTTTCAAACTGAACCTGCCGAAGTGCTCAAATATTAGCATACGAAACTGTTTACATGGTCTGAAACACACATGCTAGAAAAAGAAAAAAAAAAAACAAAGCTCGGAGGTATGCATCTTAACGCGCTCCCTAGTAGCTGTGGTTCTGTGGGAAGGAAATACTTTTAATACAGTCATTTAGGGTGGTCCTGGATTGAACACAGGCCTGCCTGCCTCAACACACATCTCAATAAGAGGAGGAAATTATCCTGTCAATCAACAGCACAACATGGAGAATAAAAACAGTGATCCTGAACGAAGCCTAGGCCGTTTTTAAAGACTTTCTCCCCCGCTGCGGATTCCTTATAAGCTCACATCATATCCGTGTCTCAACGGTAACGTTTTTTTTTCTTAAAGGGATTGCACAAGTGACATCTGGCTCTGCTAACAAAGCTGAACTTTTTCAGAGGCCACCGTGCACCATTGAAAGAGATTTGGACTGAAACATTAAGTTCTTTGCTCTGAGGCATGAAATGAAATTACCACGAAAAAAAAAAAAAAAGGCTTGTGGATAAAAGGAAGGGAGGACAGAGAGGGGAAGGAGACTCGTGTCCACTACAGGAATGCTCCCTCGCTACACAGAAACACAGGCAATGCTACAGTTTCCAAAGGAAACAAAGGCAGAATTCAGCTTTGATAAGTTCAGTAATGTCCAGGGAAGTCCCCAGTCATGCTCACAGCTCTCTGAATACATGCAGACCTTCTTCACTATCCACACACAAACCTGTGATCACTCGCAAGCCAAGCCTATTATTACTACTAATAATACTTATAAGTACTATTGCAACAAGATCATCTTTCATCAGTCTCTGTTCATCCCATCCCTCTCCCACTCCTACAAAACAAGAAGAAAAAAACCCCCACACACTTAAGGGTCTCCCAAACTGGTCTTTATCTCTTAACAGCTTTATCTTACCCCCGTGAGGTCAAAAATGCCTTCTCAAATTTTAGTCATGCCAGACTAAGCCTTGTGAAAAGCCCTCTTCACAGCACAGATTTGGATTCTCGAAATGGCAACCATTACCTCCGAACAAAAGAAAAATTCTTCATTTTACAGCCTTCTAAGAGGCATGGAAAGCAGCTATGTGAACCGTCTGGTGGAAAAAAAAAAAGAAGAAAAAGAAAACGAGCCATTACAGTGTATATTGACATACCAGAATGTCTTTTGGGATCCAAACAGATCTATATCATCTCATGAAACAGCTCTGGGAGACAGTTCTGCACGGCAATGTCCTCTGCTTTCTGTTCTAGTTTACTTTCCTAATGAAACTTGAGCTTAAGCCTTAAGTGCAGATGTTGTACTGCCTCATGTTGACCTATGGAGAGTTTTTTTTTTTTAAACTCCCACAGACCAAGTTTGAAGATCTAACGGTCGTTCATTTGCCCCCATGATTTAGAATCTCGTTATGCAAAAAAATATATATATATCCTGCATATTTTATACAAGATATTCATGTAATCTTACAGCCCGAGTCGGAGTGCACTGGTTTAAATGCCAGCTGCCAGATAATAAACAAAACCACTACAAAAAAAGAGAATAATTAGCTCCAGGCATGACAGCTTTATTTTGATTTTATTTGATTTAATTTAAAGGTTTTCATGTTTTCCAGGCCAAATGTTTACAGGAACACCCACAATATTATCAAAAACAGTCGTTAGGAGGGTGTGGCGATGCTTCTTCTCCAAAGGAGACAATAACAGTTGATGTCAGTGTTTATATCATGTTATGAGTGTGCGTAAAGTGCGTAAAGTTACATTTTGGAAGAGTATCATGTAATAAACAGTTGCGTTATGAAACCTTGCAGAACAGGACGGATCCAAACGTTTAGCTGTGCAAACACACACACACACACACACACACACACACACAAAACACACTTCATTTTGAAACCTTGGAGGCAAAAATCCTGAACTCACCCATATTGACGAAGCTCATCACCATGTCGGCGTCGCTCAGATAGCGCTGGTCCCGTCGTGTCGGTGCCGATGGCGGAGCAGGGGCCAGAACCGGAGCCGCGGCAGCGCGAGAGAAACCGGAAGCAGCGGGTTCCAGCGCCGCGTTGTACAGCTCCAGCATGTAGATGGGCGCCGCCGTGCGCCGCTCCGAAGAGTGAGGTCGCGGCCGCCGGGGCAAACCGAGCACGGACAGGATCTCTCTCTGCACTTCCCGGCGCTCCTGACTGCGCAGAGCTCGGTGCACGAAAGCCGAGCTCAAGTCGCTCTCCATCGTGAAGTTTGCGGCGACCAAAACGGCGCAGCAGCACCACCAAGACCACCAAGAGCACCACCACACCGCCATCATCCTCAACTGCGGCATGCTGGAAGTTCGGGTCCTGTGTCTGTGCAACAGCTCAGATCTTCAATTCAGTTAGTTAAGTCTTAACTTTCTCTCTTCTCTATTTCTGTCTCGGTCCTCAGTCGTCTGTGTGGCTCCTCGGTTCTTCCCTCCTGTCCTCACACGATGCGCTGCAGGTTGCGTTCCACTGAGCGCAGACTTTAAGGAGCGCGCTGCACCTCGGGGGTGGAGCTTGTCAGTGATGAAAGGGGGTGTGATCAAAATGGGAGTGGATGGGGGGGGGGGGATGATAAAACATAACAGAATATAGTTATTGTCATTGAAAAAGTACAACAAAAACTGTGTTTGTTACTTCCTTATTAGATGGGGGGAATAAAACAGAATAGAATATAGTTATTGTCATTGAACAAGTACAACAAAAACTGTTTGTTACATCCTTATTAGATGGTAATATAAGAAATAAGAAATAAATCATACAATAAAAATAAGAAAAGTATATGGAATATATGAAAGTACTGGTACAGCAAGGCCAATTCTATTGTTTTCGCTATACATTGCAGACATTTGGGTTTGAGAAGTGTTTGAGCAGGGACGGCACTTAAAGGTGGTTCACGCCGAGCCTTGACGGTTCGCTTAGAGGCTTTTTCCATCAGATTGTTTACACCATGCCATTTGTGACAGTGTACTCTAACTTTATTGCAAAGACCCATCTGCAACCGTCTGGTGATGTCAGTGGGTCACCGGCTTGATGCGGTTACTGCAAGCAAGGGATATGCAACCAGATATTTAGTGTTATTTACTTAACGACTATCTGTTCCAAAGGTGCCACGTTCTAAATATCACGAAAGAAAAGCTGAAATTCTGATCTCTCGTCTCATATTCGTCGTTCGGTCTCAAACCCGAATGTATTCAGTGTAGATCAAAAACAAAAGAATTGGCCTTGCTGTTCCAATACTTTCAGAGAGGACTGTATATCCTATACGTGCAACTGTAGCAATGAAGCAACATTCTAGGCAATATAAACAGTGTTTGGCAGTAATAGTGCAACAGTTCTGATGTACAAAGCAGCAATAAGACCAGTAGAGTACGGGACTGTACAGTGCTGTGAAAAAGTATTCGCCTGTATTTCCTGTCTTCTGTTTTTGTGTACATCTCAAACAATAGTTTTAGATCCACAAACAAAATAAAACAAAGGAATCATGAGTAAACACCCAATACAGTTTTTATTTATATATTTTTAATTGAACCAAAAAAAAAAAGTTATCTAACACCTATTATGTGAAAAACTAATTGCCACCTGAGATTTAAAATCTGGTCGTGGTCGTGTTTAGCAGCAATAACTGCAACTGCAACCAAACGCTTCCGATTACTGGAGATCAGTCTCTCACGGCGCTGTGGTGGAATTTTGGCCCACTCTTCTTTGCAGAACTGCTTTAGTTCAGCAAATTGCAGGGTTTTCTGGCATGAACTGCCTGCCACAGCATCTCAATTAGTTGAAGTCAGTACTTTGACTAGGCCACTCAAAAACTTTAATTTAGCTTTTATTTAGTCATTCAGAGGTGGATTTACTTCTATGCTCTGGATCATTGTCTTGCTGCATAATGGCAGTGTGCTTCAACTTACAAACTGAAGACCGGACATTCTCCTTTAGGATTTTCTGGTAGAGAGCAGAATACATGTTTCCCTCAATTATCGCAAGTTGCACAGGCCCTGAAGCAGCAAAGCATCCCCACACCATCACACTACCACCACCATGCATGACCATAGGTATCATGAAATTTTTGTGGACTTCTGTGTTTGGTTTATGCCAGATGTAACGGGACCCCTTTAGACTCATCAACACACAGAACATTCTCCCAAAAGGTTTGAGGATTATCAAGGTGTGGTTTGGCAAAATTCAGACGAGGCTTAGTGTTCTTCTGGGTAGCAGTGGTTTTCACCTCAACATTCTATTGCACTATTTTTGCCCAGTGTCCTTCTGATAGCAGAGTCATGAACAGTGACCTTTACTAATGCAAGAGAGGCCTGTAGTTTATTTGATGTTATCCTTGGCTCTTTTATGACTTTCTGGATGACTTGTCACTGTGCTCTTGGAGGAATTTTGGAAGGTCGGCCACTTCTGGGAATGTTCACTACCTTACCGAGTTATTTTTTTCCATTTGGAGATAACGGCTCTCACTGTGGTTCTTTGGAGTCCCACAGCCTTTGAAATAACTTTACCCATATGTGGTTCTTCCCCTTACTATTTCTACAAATTTGGAAGCATACAATTGTCTAGAATGTCTTTGTATGCTGCAGCATTACATTGTATTTCACTGGAACTAAGAGGCCCCAAACATGTTCCAGCATGACAATGCCCCTGTGCACAAAGCGAGAACCATGAAGACATACTTTGCGAAGGTTGGAGTAGAAGAACTCAAGTGTCCTGCACAGAACCCTAACCTCAACTCCACTGAACACCTTTGGGTTGAACTGGAATGCTGACTGCACCCCAGGCCTCCTCGCCCTGACTTCACTAATGCTATTGTGGTTGAATGGGCCCAAAATATCCCAAAGCCACATTCCAAAATCTAGCAGAAAGCCTGCAGAGAAGAGTGGAAGGTGTTATAATATTACCAAGGGTGGTCTCAATTAGTAATAGGATGTTAAAAAAAAAAAATCACATCTGGGTGTGATTGTCAGGTATTTAAAAACCTTTGGCCATATAATCTATGTTAGAAATGTTAAACATTAATTCAGTTTGTTAAACCCCACCATATTCTATTTAGATTCCTACAGCAGTGGGTTTTCCTTTCAGAAAAAGTAGACTCAATTTGGAAATGCAACCTGTTTAGGAAGCAAGAACCAAAGAATACCTGAGGAAACCTTAAACTTCTTCGACACTGCGCTGCCACTGCTACATAGATGACATGGGTCATACTTTGTCAGGTACAAGAACAAATAATTGTTGTTTTTGTGTGTGTGTATAAGTTTGTTTGTGTTTTGTTGTTGGTATTTGTAGCCTATGGACAATTTATACAGTTGAACTAATGTAATGGTGGGTTTCTTATTGAAAGGACAGCTATAAATGAAATGATACGTAGTCTTTATTTCAAAGGAAAATGTTTACGTGGCGTAAATGGTTGCAGTACTAGCACCTTTTTCCCCCCGCACATCATACAAGAATTCTTTGCTTGTGACTTTGATTATACACATAATGTGGTGTGCTCACCCAGGGTCAATTAACTGCAAAGACAGTCGACGAAAACGTCCTTGTCAGAAATTTTTCAATAAAATCTCAGAGCTGCTATAATGCTTGTCTAAAAGCCATCAATAGGATTACGCAAACATTCACTGGAAAGCTACAAATCTGGTAGCGTCAATGACGAAACCCAAATGCAAAATCCTAATGGACGGAATAAAATATGCTTATTACCTCAAGCTCACTTCGAAGGATGTTTCTGTTTACATGAGCCTGTTTTCTGATTGATGATGTAAGCAGAACATATTCATTTTCTTTGTTCGTGGGTCTATTGTTAGAGTATCTTTATCGTTATCGCATAGTCCCATAGTCTGGGTTAACTCCAAGGCACTGTTTAAACAGCACTCTGGGTTTTGTTTTGTAGCATAGCCGTTGTGTGTCTCGAACCCTCATTGCCCTCCCCCTTCCCTCATGAGACCCAAATGCCCCGTTCCATAGTCCATATGTTTTAGCTTTGGCGCTGCCTGCAGGACACCTTCTACCCTGCAGAGTTCACTTTGAACACAACCTGCTCTAATGTCCAGAGGCCCATGAGGACCTTGCTTACCTATATCCCATGCGATCAGAGTTTTTAAAAGGTGCTGGCGTTAAACTCTCCAGGAAGGGAAAGTAACTGTTAAGACACATTCGGGTACAGCAGGGGTGTTCAACTTTAGTGCTCTGTCTTAAATCACATACTGCAGCTATAATACTTAAAAGTGTTTCTATGTAGACTCTAGCATCCAGATGATTAGTACGTAAAACATACTGTAGGTTATGCAGGTTTGTACATGAAAGGTTAATTACATTCGAAGGCTAACGGTTTTGTACACTGATGTTCAATGATGTTAAACTACATCTGATGTAAATAATTTAGTGCAGCGTTGTCAGCGCTATTCAGAGAAAGGTAGTTAACGCGCTGCCCAGAAAAGTCGCTAGAGGTTGTCAGATGATGTCACAGAGCAGTTCGTTGCACTTTTCATGATCATTTGCATATCAAAAAGTGTCATACAAAGACGGAATTTCTGAACAAGAAAGAAGTCGTCTTTAGTCATGGCACAATAAACTATTAAGTACGTACAGTGCCCTCCATTAATACTGGCACCCTTGGAAAATATGAGCAAAGAAGCCTGTGAAAAATTGTCTTTATTGTTTAACCTTTTGATCTTTTGTTCAAAAGATTCACAAAAATACTCTGCTCACATGGATATGAAACAATATTAGTGGAGGGCACTGTATTTACAAAATAGAGTCAAACTAGCTATTTACATATTTACAAAATAGTCTAACCTACCATTTACATATTTACAAAATACTATAATTTCTACCAAGGACACAGACAAAAAGAAGAGGTGGTAGTGAGTAGCTGGGAAATAGACATGGAATAGAGGAAGAAACAGGAAACGGATACAGATTAACTTGCAAGTAACTCACTTTTATTACTTGCAGACATCACCAAAAACAGTGATTGGTCCTTGGTAAAAAAGTGATCAATGATTGGTCATTGGTAAAAAATAAATAAATAAATAAAATAGTGATCAGTGACTGGTCATTGGTAAAAAAAAAAAGTGATCAGTGATTGGTCATTCATTTAAAATAGTGATCAGTGATTGGTCATTAGTAAAACAAATAGTGATCAGTGATTGGTCATTCATTTAAAATAACGATCAGTGATTGGTCATTAGTAAAACAAATAGTGATCAGTGATTGGTCATTCATTTAAAATAGCGATCAGTGATTGGTCATTAGGAAAACAAATAGTGATCAGTGATTGGTCATTCTTATAAAATAGTGATCAGTGATTGGTCATTCGTATAAAATAATGATTAGTGATTGGTCATTGGTAAAATTGTGATCAGTGATTGGTCATTGGTAAAAATAGTGATCTGATTCAGTGATTGATTCATTGACTCGCACAAATGCACTCAGGCTTTACTTAAGTAATTTAACCAGCGGATGTTACGTGAGCTGGAGAACTGCAATGCAGGACAGTTGCTATTGTCTGCATAAAGTCACTAGCTTTATCATTAGGCTTTTTAGAAATACAGTTGCTCATCAGGTCAGCATTAACTGACATCAGTTCTCTTACTCAACCAACAATGTTTGCTGTACTATGTGTATTATTAATTTTGAATCTAAAGCTCTAAGGCTTCCCTAGAAAATCTCTAGAATCTGCTACAAGCCCTCCCTTGCATTTATACACACTACACTGAATGTATACTCAAAAATAATCTCAAATTATACACAAGTATTTGAGAGAATGTATGGTTCTCCCAACTAACCTGATACTCATGAAGGGTTTGATCATTAACTGATCAACTGGCTCAACCAACATGTTTGTTGGATTTAGGGAAAGATTTAATATTGGGAGAGTAATGGGTGCCCAGGATAGGAGTTGAGAAACCTTGCACTAACACACTTAAAATCCTGGTCATTAACCGATAATTTGAATCAGGTATGTTTGAGCAGGGACGGCACTTAAAGGTGGTTCACGCCGAGCCTTCACGGTTCGCTTAGAGGCTTTTTCCATCAGATTGTTTACACCATGCCATTTGTGACAGTGTACCTTATTGCAAAGAAGCTTGAGCTATATAGGCTAAAAATAAGTCACGTAACCAAGTCATGTTTTGTGTCTAAAGTTTGTTTCTTTATTGAATAATGTACATTGCAGAAGTTTATGTCACCCAAAAAAGTTGTAAAGTTCATTTTGGCTGAACTATTCCTTTAATCTGGGTTCGGCTCCATAACTCCCAGAACGGCCAATGAAAAGCTTCACCACTGCTTTCATTCTGATCCAGCACTGACCAGGCTTAGCCTCCGACAAGTGATGACAAGCTTCTAATTGTCCTTTGTCCCGTTATGGGGACGCGGCAAAGATCACAAGTGACATCTCCAGTGCTCTGCTGCTTCCCACCTGCTGTGCCTGCGCCCCGTTTCCCACTGCCACGGCGACCGTAGCCTAGAGACAGCAACCTGGCAATCATCGCCGCCCTCATTCCTCTTTCGGAACAGGTCTAAAGGTCAAATGTGTCCCACACCCTGGTTAGCTCATGCACGCTGTGATCTCACCATCATCCATCTCTGCCTCGCATTTAGTTCTTCACCAAACGATCGGTTCGAAGCACAGGCTTTCTCAAGGCGCTACACTCGTCTGCTTTATTCGACTCTTTATTTGAGTTGCACAGATGAGATTTTCTGTTTTGGTAAAGAATGCGCACAAGGAATCCTTGATCAAAAGAACGCAAACAATTAAACTGAGAATAGAAGCGACACCGTTATCTCTTGATCTATAAGTAATACAATCATTTGTGTGGATTAATCACTGTTGATCACAGTCGCCCTTTTCACACATGGATGATCTAGGACTTAGTGTCCTAAAGCTTAAAGTAATAGTTGGTGTGAAAATTAAACAAGACATTTTTAGTGTCTGAAGTTAGGTAGGCATCTTTAATTTTGCACAGAAGCTGATGATGACTAAACAGTAACATTACTGTTACCACCCTGAAGCAGAATATTTTCATATAAATGCACAAAATGTGTTATTTCTTTTACACAATTTCTTTTATTTCTTTTACAAAATTTGTTGTCAATTTGAAACAGGTTAGTTCCTGTTTAAACTTAGATTATAGCAACTATAAACTGTTGTTCCCTCACTATCCTTTCTTTTTTTTCTCTTTCGTGACATTAAGAAGACAAAAAAAAAAAAAAAAACCCCTTGGATGTCATGTTATCGAGAAACCACAAGGCAATATGTCCTACAGCTTTACCTCCAACTGTTACAAAGCCCCGACAATGGAGACTCCTTACAAAAATCATCTGATATAAATCACCACCAAACTGACATTAACACATGTTTTTAATGGAAAGCATCCGCCATGCAAGTCTCCCTATAAACTATAGAAATGATATTGTATTTATGGAAGCCCATTTCCGCCACAGAGAAAAAGTTTTGAAAAGGTAATTGCGACTATATCTCGCAATTCTGACTTTTTCCCCCCTCACAACTGCAACTTCATATGGCACAATATTGACTTTATTTCTGGCAATTCTGAGTTTATGTCTCACAATTCTGACTTTTTTTCTCTCGCAATTTATACATCCACTTGACATTTAGTGAGTTACAAAGAATAGGCTAAATAGGCTATATAAGAACAACACTCAACTAGCACACATGTGTTATCTAAAGTTATTCACCTTTCAGGAACTGTCTAAATTGCCATTAAAAAAAGTCAGAAGTGTGAGATGTAAACTCTAAATTGCAAGACAAAAGTGAGAACTGTAAGAAAAAAAGGGACAATTGCGAGAGATAAACTTTTAAATTTCGAGAAACAAGTCAGAACTGCGAGCGGTAAACTCAAAATTTCGAGAAACAAGTCAGAACTACGAGAGGTAAACTCAAAATTTCGAGAAAAAAGTCAGAACTGTGAGCGGTAAACTCAAAATTTCGAGAAACAAGTCAGAACTGCGAGTGGTAAACTCAAAATTTCGAGAAACAAGTCAGAACTGCGAGAGGTAAACTCAAAATTTCGAGAAACAAGTCAGAACTGCGAGTGGTAAACTCAAACTTTCGAGAAAAAAGTCAGAACTGTGAGAGGTAAACTCAAAATTTCGAGAAAAAAGTCAGAACTGCGAGAGGTAAACTCAAAATTTCGAGAAACAAGTCAGAACTGCGAGTGGTAAACTCAAAATTTCGAGAAACAAGTCAGAACTGCGAGTGGTAAACTCTAAATTTCGAGAAAAAAGTCAGAACTGCGAGAGGTAAACTCAAAATTTCGAGAAACAAGTCAGAACTGTGAGCGGTAAACTCAAAATTTCGAGAAACAAGTCAGAACTGCAAGCGGTAAACTCTAAATTTCGAGAAAAAAGTCAGAACTGCGAGAGGTAAACTCAAAATTTCGAGAAACAAGTCAGAACTGCAAGAGGTAAACTCTAAATTTCGAGAAACAAGTCAGAACTGTGAGCAGTAAACTCAAAATTTCAAGAAAAAAGTCAGAACTGCAAGCAATTCTAATATATAAAGTTGCAGTTACCTTAAAAAATTAAATAATTAAATTTATCCATGGCGGAAATGGACATCCATATATATTAGAATGAGCGCGTCCATGTAAATAATGTCACCAGCACTAGTCAGAGCTGCTGTTGTAGAAAACTGATTAACACTCTGACCAATCAGAAGCGAGAATTCAACAACACTGAGGTAGTTCATTTAACAAATGGTATAACCTTGCTAATTTTAACGGCGGATGTGTCATGACGTACACACGCAATTTATAAGAGGCTAAACCGAAGCCAATACATTTCCCTTAGTTGTTAGCACAAAACTAAAGAACCGACCTTCATTAACTGAACATGTCTTGGCTGATTGATTGCATATTGGTTACGGGATTCCACAAGCTCAATTTAATATAAAATAAATATCAAACAGGACAATGTTAACCTGAAACAGTAATAAGTGTGTAGTAGCTCAACAGCAACAGTAAGTACTATAATATACTAAGCACTTGTAATTATACTATAATAAGGTTAATGATATACATTTGCAAAGAAAATATTTATATATAGAATCCTATAACTTGTGGTTTTCCTTTTAGAAATGGTTCCAAGTAGGACCTCTTTAGGAAGGAAAAAACCCATTGAGGAACATTTATTTTTAATGTACAGAAAGGTTAGATTAAATCGTTCTTAGGTTTGACCCTTTAAGATAACACTTAGAAGTTTTATGTAGAAGCAGACAGAGTTCATGGAGAAACCTTTAAGAAAGCGAAGAATCCTTAAATATACCAAGAACTGACAAGGAACTCTGCTTTCCAATCCATGTGGTATACATATCAATGCATTAAAGACCGACTGAAAAACCACATCTGGTGTTAAAACAGTAGTTATTCGTTTGTAGTTGCTTGTGTTTGGGGTGCAGCACTCTGACGTGGAGAAAGAACGGGGGAAGGAATCATCGCCGTCTGCTTCTCTTTATCAAAGGCTAATCCCTCATTCATGCTGGGAGCGTGTGAACTACAACACAAAGAGCTTACACACACCCTAGTCATGCCAACATCACAAATACAGCACAGGCCAGGTGTTAATGCTCACACAACTAGGTGCTAATTGGTCTATAGGGAGGTGCAATGATGTGTGCACGTAGGTGGGTGTGATTTAATTTGAGGTGGCTTATCAAAAAATGCTGAAAATGGTTTGTTAAAATGGTGCGTTTTGAATTCATTTGAATGAACAAAATGTATTTATTTTTAGGTAATATGCTGTTTTTACAGAGCTATATGTATGTATATGTAGGGGGGGCAGTGGTGGCTTGATGGTTAAGACCCTGAGTTACTGATAGGAAGGTTCGGGGGTTTAAGCCCCAGCACTGCCAAGCTGCCACTGTTGGGCCCTTGAGCAAGGCCCTTAACCCTCTCTGCTCCAGGGACACTGTATCGTGGCTGACCCTGCACTTTGACCCAGCTTCCTGACATGCTGGGGTATGTGAAGAAAAGAATTTCACTGTACATATAATCAGTTTAACTGTTACTCCAGTAAGTCCATGTATACATGTTCTATTATTATTGTTTTATTATTATTATTATTATTATTATTGCCTGTCGCAGTGTTGTGAACAGAAACTGGTACTGATGAGTCCGTCCATCTTCAACCGCTTACTCCTTTTCAGGGTCGTGAGGGAACCTGGAGCCTATCCCAGGAAGCAT
>JAOUWY010000001.1:9523163-9534347 GCA_025728095.1 Prietella phreatophila | reverse complement strand
TATGTGTGTTGAGTAAATTGACTCATCACCACACATGACACACTCTTACATCACACACCTGCAGAGATGAGATCAGATATTACAAAAGGCGTCGAGACCTGACCGATGCAGAAAGCAGCACGGAGAGTAAACGATGAACTAAATAACCAACATTAAAGCGAGAATGTCTAGGATTTCCCCATTCAAGTCGAATCAGCAGACTGCAGAGTAAAGAAAGACAACCAGCAGGGTGTGCTAGAGAGGACATGGACTGCTATCGAGAAGCGTGAGGCAAAAACCATTGAACCAAGCCGGCAAGGAACCAGTTGCTTATGACGGTTAACATTTTTACAAAACCACAAGTTATAATGAGATACGATATATTCATATATATATATTAAAAGCATAATATGACTCATTCAAAATAAAAAAAAAAAAAAAGAAGAAGAGGAAAGTTCACAGTAGCTGTTTTAATACCACCTGCAGAAAGATAATGAGTCGAACAGGTTAATAGATGCATAATGCAAAAAAAAGAAGAAAGAAAAAGAAAAAAGAAATCCTTTACGGAGTTGAAATGAAGCGCAGAAATCCGACGTTGCTTGCCGATGTTTTCGTTTGTTCAGAGTGGGAGTCCTGAATGTTTCAATCTTGTCACAATCATTTCCAAGCTGTTGAGTGTAGCTTCATGACGGAATGTAGAAACCTGATCGTGGTGGAAATAATAATAAAAGTAGAGAGCGTAGGACTGAAGTAGGCAGTAACACTGATATTTTCATAGTGCAAACTAGACAGAAGTGTGTTTCGTTTGTTGTCGTGAACTCAAAAACAGAGGTGCAAATGTTCAGTAGGATAACATTAAGACATAAAATGGCGAGGAAAAAAAATAAATATCAAAAAACTTTTTATCAGTGTAAAAAAGTAATCGGGTTATTCGTTTAACCAAGAGTTCTGGCAAAAAAGGCCTCAGAAAAAAAGTCTGTCTTAGTCCTTGAAGTTTTACAAAGTAATTTAAGCGCCTCCTGGCATTTGCGCGCACGTGTATGTGTGTGTGTGTGTGTGTGAGCTTCAGACGAGAGACTCCATGCTCTCGGCAGGGTCCGATTCGTCAGACAGGGCCATGCTGCCGTTCCGCTCTATGGACACAGGACCGGCTCCGTTCTCTTTAGTGCTCACCAGACTGAGCATAGCCTTGTAAAGGTACTGGTACTGCTCCTGTAAAACACACACACACACACACAGCTTTTAGATTCAGGTGAAACATCACAGATATGCAGTAGACAGTATGACATAATAATGAAATGGAGCTGGAGCACATACTAATATATTTATAACAAATCATGATAAGAAGGTAACCCACTATAAATCTATTTGTGCTGATTGGAGGTTAATGGAAGTCTGTTTGACTGTACAACCATAATGATATCCCTTAACCTACATCCAGCTGTTCAGTAATTACACTGATGCAGCAAGTCCTTTAGGACACACTGTAAATGCGAATACACTTTCACACCTATTCTAAAAATCGATACTCTTGGTTCGTTTGCTGTTTGGTTTTATTGTCAAATTAACCGCACATTATTAAATAAGCCAAAAAGTAAGAAAAGGTGTGCAGGGCAGAAAATGTACAATCTCATTTAAAGTAAAATTCTATCCATCCATTTTCCATACCGTTTATCTAACACGGGGTCGCGGGCGAGCCTGGAGCCCCTGGGCAGAAGGCGAGGGATGGCCGGGACGGGGTGCCAACCTGTCACAGGGCACGAGCACACAATTTGGAAATGCCGATCAGCCTACATCGCATGTCTTTAGACTGGGGGAGGAAGCCGGAGTACCCGGAGGAAACCCGAGAAGCACTACTCAAACACTCTCAGACTGGTCGTTTCGGTTCACAACGAGTATGAACTATACGTTCTCGCCATCACGAACCAACTAAACACTGCACGTGTGAAAGCATCAGGTGTTTGTGTATTTGCGCTACTTTCACGCTAACAGCACTCACAATGTCGGTGAAGACACCAGGTCTCATGAGGTTGATCATCTTGGCCACCTGATAGACGCCGACGGCGTTCTCGTTCTCCAGCTGCTGACTCAGAGTGGTGAGGGCACAGAACATACCCGCCGATACCGCTCCATACCTGGCAACCCACACATACAAACACCGTTCAAGCAAAGCCTTAAACGCCTCACAAAGTTACAAACTTCCTTACGGAGCTCAACTGGGTCGATAAATGTTAATTGAGAAGTTTTTAATGTAAGATCTCGATTATATTAAAAGCTGCTCATGGTTCTTGCTGTTCAGTGGGTCACAGATCGAGGAATTGTTTTCATCTTACTCAATATTATAGCCTCACTAATAGGAACGGTTCTCACAATGTTAATACTGAAATCTGAAGAAAAAAACCCTTAAAAGCAATAATATTTACTGGATATCATTTCTTAAAATTAAGAAGTGGATTTATATATTTTTTTTGTGGATTTAAACCAACCAACATAAATCCATAAATGAAGATAAATAATAAGTTTAGTCATTTAATAAAGACAATAGGAATGCCGCTGTATAAAAGGAGGATGTTCTGCGGTGTCTCAGCTGGTGTGTAAGTCAGTTCTGATGTCATAGCATCCTTTATTTTTTTGAGTAAGTGACCAATCTGGTATGTCTCAATTCAATTAGATTTATATAGTGCTTTTAATAAAGGTCATCATCTCCAAGAAGCTTTACATAAATATATACACACAGGATAGAGATTTTAAGTGTGTGAATTCATCCCTATTGAGCGAGCCGTGGTGACGGTGGCGAGGAAAAACTCCCTAAGATGATACGAGGAAGAAACCGTGAGAGGAACCAGACTCGGAAGGGAACCCGTCGTCATCTGGGTAACAACGGATAGTGTGAAAGTAAAAGAAAGTTCATTATGGTTTTTATATGAAGTCTGTGTGTTGAACTAGTCCACTGTTCACTAAAGGAGACCCGAGTGCAAAACTGCATGTGGTAATCGCATTCCCAAGGCAATCGCAGCAACCGTAGTCCCAGCAACCACAGCGAGAATGTCCATGTGGAACTGAGCTCCAAAATGTCTCAATATCCAATAAGCCATATACTCACTAACGTGATTGGCATTTGTCATTGAAAACATGGCATGAAAACACCAATGAAAACATGTACACAACTTTTTTTTTTTTTACGTCACTGAAACCTTATGAAGCCTATTTGATTTGATTTATTATTTTATGAATGGCTAATTGATGGTTCACCTCTCCCTGATATGAGCTCATTCTTATCAATGCGCAAACTATTTGTGGAGGCAACTTCAAGAGACAGCTGGGAAGACGCCAGAGAGCTACCGTTGGGACGTTAACCCTCAACTCCAGCTGCTTAGAATAAAAGTGTCTCTGCAACTGAATACATGTACATATAAGATGACAAACAGCACGGTTAAAGTGCACACTGCCCATAAAATACGCTAATACCAGTTTCCAAGGTTCTAATAAAGAAAGTCAAGCCATGTATATCTGTTTGTTATTTATGACGCTGGCACTGCGCCTCAAAAACTCCACTCTGGAGACCTCGCTAACGCAAAAAGTAGCCTCTGGATGTGCGAATTATTTTCTTTAACGTCAAATTAAACACACACACACACATACAAAGAGCGTCACGGTGTGAAGCCACGATGTTTTCGGGAAGATTTCCCGTTATACTGTTTCAACTATACAACACCTGAAGGAGCTGTGATCCAATTACACATAATGAGTGTCCCTTTAATTTCAACACACTACTTTAGCACAAAAACCCCTAACGACAGCACAACACCTCATGTTTATTCATTATGTAAATGAAGTACCGCTCGTCTCGTCTGATAAAGCGAGAACGACTAATTGGGCTTTTTAGTGGATGTATTGTTACTATGGTATCACCCCTAAGAGGTTTAGGAAAGATGGCTGTCTTAATTAGCGCCACATTCTCTAATAGAAGGGACATGTTTGTCAGGATAATGTTGTTTCAGCAGCTGAGTGTTTTGTTATTAAGGCCATGTCTCCTTTATGCTGCTGGAATGCGTCTCTAGAGACACTTCTTCCTCTTGTCTCTGTCCATGTGTGGGGTTGGATGATAGGGCTAAAACTTCATCTTGTGACATAGATGAGGTCTTGATGTGACTTAGATGAGGTAGAAACTGAGAGGAGTCACAAAAGTTAGGGTTAACACTCATTCAAATATTTATCGTCTGATATTATTATCAGTGTCACGTTAATAATATTTAATAAAGTGTCATGGCAAAATCGCCAGCCTAAACACACACAAAAAAACTGCTTGTGAACTTATTAACATAAGTTAATAAATGTGATGTAATACGTCTCCATAGCAAAAAACTTTCCTGTGAAATTTTACATATTGACATAGAAGAGACGTTTATGTCTCTGACCTGCCCTCTAGTGGACAGGACTTTAAATGTTCTGGTAGATGTGCACACACAAACTCACTCGTCGTGCACTATGGTGGGTCCGTCTCTGGTCATGGCCTCTTCCTTGATGATGTTGATGAGCTCAAACGTGCTGCTGATGGGCGCGTCCGGGTTGGGCCATTTTGGGCACTGAAAATGGCGCACCTCCAGCACGTAGTCGTCCTGACGCGGAGAAAGGAGGACAAAAAACAAACATGCAAATGCAGATAAGTCTTCAGGTAGATACACAGAGAACACAGAAAGCAGACTAATGCAATAGATTTAGCACTGGAGGTCCAACACAAACATTTTATTTATATTTGACTGAGAAACACACACACACACACACACACACACACACATATATACACACACATACTTGTGTAGCCTCGAGGATAAAGTCGTGAATGATGATCTGCTCCTCACTGGACAAGCAGAGTCTGTCTTTGCTAATGAGCGTGACGGTAAAGGCTTCACAGTTCATGGCTTCCTCTCGACTCGGCCAATACACAAACTCATCCTCAGCCTACATCCAAAACAGAGAGAGAAAGTGAGAGAGTGGGAGAAAGCAAGAGAGAGAGTGGGAGAAATCAAGAGAGAGAGACAATGCAAGAGAGAGAGAGAGCGAGAGAGAGAAAGCCAGATAGAGAGAGAACAGATGAAGAAAAAGAGTGAGTGAACAAACCAGAATGAATACAAGCTTCTTTGTACTTTAGTTTTTTTAACAGAATTTTCCAGGCACTCACCAGCCCCTGGTTGTCGGGAAGCATGACGATGATTTGCGCGTTATGGTCCCAGATCATCCTCCAGAAGTCTTTAGTGGTGTGAGGCAGAGGATGCTGGGTAATGATGAACTCGTTGCTGCGGTAGTAACCCTGCAGGATGGCACGTGAGAGTTCAAGAAAACAAAGAAGACTTTCTGAATATATGAGTGAAAGTAAACATAATTAGGAACAGCTAAAATATCTTACGTAGGAAATAAATGGCACATATTTATCAATGAGTCACTGTTTAAGAGTCGTTTTTCAGCAAAAGCATTACACACAAGGCAAGCGGGGGCCTTCCACAAATTTCCGAGCAGTGTGTAAACGCAGTAAGTGAAACCTTCTACTGAAAATGCAAACATTTTACTCCTGGTTCCTTGAAGGTTCCCTGAACTCCGACCTAGGACCTCCTGGCATTCAGTTCTCACTATTCTCCTCACAGTGCAGGCCCTGAATGCAGGGCTGGGGAACTTGTGGTGGATTTTCTGGCTCTATTCACACAAGTGTAAGTGCTCTAAACATATAATGAAATCCATCTCAAATAAGTCTATTAATAAAGAACAGCTGAGCTAGTGGAAAAAATAATATAATTCTTTTTGTCCTGAACAGAATTAGAATGTAGAGTCTGTGATATGCCAGTGAACTGCTCAGGCTTGTTTAATAAAATCAAATGTAAGTGTCAGTAGTTTGTTTGTAGTTGCTCATTTGTACTTTATTGCTGTGTGCTTTAATAAAACTGTATCCATCTGCCACCTACAGGTCATTATAAGTAATTACTACCATTAAGTCCTTCCTTCTTTCTTCTTTCTTTCAACATCCATCCATCCCTCCTTCCAACGTCCATCAATTCTTCCAACGTCCATCCATCCTTCCAACGTCCATCCCTCCTTCCAACGTCCATCCATCCCTCCTTTCAATGTCCATCCATTCTTCCAACGTCCATCCTTCCAACATCCATCCATCCATCCCTCCTTTCAATGTCCATCCATCCTTCCAACGTCCATCCATCCATCCTTCCAATGTCCATCCATCCTTCCAACGTCCATCCATCCCTCCTTTCAATGTCCATCCAACCTTCCTTCCAACATCCATCCATCCTTCTTCCAACATCCATCCATCCCTCCTTCCAACATCCATCCATCACTCCTTCCAACATACAGCCATCCTTCCTTCCAACGTCCATCCATCCCTCCTTCCACTGTCCATCCATCCTTCCAATGTCCATCCATCTTTCCAACGTCCATCCATCCTTCCAACAACCATCCACCCTTTCAATGTCCATCCCTCCTTCCAACGTCCATCCATCCTCCCAACAATTATCCATCCCTCCTTCCAACATCCATCCATCCCTCCTTCCAACGTCCATCCATCCCTCCTTCCAACGTCCATCCATCCCTCTTTCCAATGTCCATCCATCCTTCCAACAACCGTCCATCCCTCCTTTCAATGTCCATCCATCCTTCCAACAGCCATCTATACATCCTTCCAACAGCCATCCATCCTTCCTTCCAACATCCATCCATCCTTCCTTCCTTCCAACATCCATCAATCCTTCCTTTTCCTTCCTTCTTTCAACATCCATCCTTCCCTCCAACATCTAATCCTTCCTTTCTTTTATTCTAGAACATTTTAATAGTACACTATTTAATACTGCTGTGCCTTTTTGTTTTAATTTATTAAAAAGATTTCAGTCCACGGATGTACTGAAACTAAAATGTGAAATGCAGAGCTTGTTAAAAACTCTGGAGTCTCACTGGATGATGAGAGTAATATTGTGCTGTCTCTTTATTTAAACAAAATGAATTCATTTTCTCTGAATTCATATATCTACAAATATCTCTCTGCTAAGTTCATAAATAAATATTAAGCTACACTCCTCAGCTAAACCGTCCACTGCTAGAAATATAAACACTTCTGTAGCTGATAGCAGCAGACAGGTCCCGTCAGGAAATACTGACTCCACAGATTAAGCACCCTAAAGAGTCTCCCTACATGTGCTAGAACTGATTAGTGTACAAATAGAGTTAATGTCGAACAGGACAGGACTATATAGACTGACACTCACCATGATGTAAGAGGCATTGATGTAATCGGTGCCTTTCATTCCAGGAAGTGGAGCCAGGCCAACACGCGCTCTCTCCGCTGGGAGGGATACAGAATACATAGAGGTATTTATTAACCAGAGATAGCATGGCTCAGTGGATAAGGTGTTGTGTGGATATGTATCCTGCTGATATGAACATGTAGCAATCGTGCTGCTGAGAGTGCCAAAAAACAAAAGAAAGACAAAAGCTAGATGTTTTTGTTGCAGTGGAACATGGCTGAGATGGACCTCATCAAATATGAAACAAATATTGTTTATTGGCATGCGAATATCACAGTTACTATTGTAGCTCAGTTATAGTTTTACTACTACCATGGTAACCGTGATATCCATCTATGGTATTTACTGTGAGATAAATGACAGTTAGTACTTTATTCTACAGGGTGTAGTCTCCAAACATAGGGGAATACTTTAATAAAAACTTTTAATAAAAATAAATAAAACAATAAAACACGTTTATATTCCAAGGATATAAAATGATATGAACAATGCCCCTGCATGGTTGTATAGTTGAGAATATTTTAAGTAAGATGTGGGAAAAAAAAATGTCTGAAACTTATCATCAGAAGATCAAATATCCTCAGAATATTCAATATTTAACCATGCCTTTTAACAATATAACAACCTACACTAAGATAGTAACACAGGAATAACACAACAGCGCGCATAAATACCACTGTAAAAACTTGGTCATATCAGAGTTACCATAGTTACCAGAAGATAAGTTTTTGCTATGACATAGTTAATTATGTAAGAAACATTCAGTGCCCTCCTTCAATGCTTGTGCTATTTCCTTATAGCCACTTCCAATTTTGTGAAGCTCAACAACCTTTTGCAGCACATCACAGCTATATTCCTTGGTCTTACCCTGTTATGTATGACTAAGGGAATTTGGCCTATGTACAAATACCTAGGCACGCCTATGTGTTACCTATTATTTATACCCCTGTGAAACAGGAAGGCATGGCTGAACAATTTCCTGTTCCAAGTCACCCAGGTGTACTAAAAAAATGTAAATATCAATGGTAATATATTTCAAATACATTTTTCTCATATGAATTCATAAGGGTGCAATTAATTGTTGCACGCCTATATTTAAAAAAGTGTTTTTTTTTTGTTTGTTTTTTAAAATAAACCTGCGTTTTGAATTAAACTGCTTGATATTCATGAGAGCATAGCCTTCTTGGCTCATTATTACCAAGGGTGCCAATATTAGTGGAGGGCACTGTAGGTACCATAAAGCACAGTAATTAAATAATATAGCATTATGGTTTATCTGCTATAGAGATAGTTTATAGTTGCTATGGTTGCTATCATAGTGAACCCATAGTGTGAGAAAGTGTAACTGTTCGGGTGCGACTCACATGGCACGACAGAGGAGTTGCGGTTCTTTTCCTTGTTGCAGTCTTTCTGTGCGCTGAAACACTCTGCAAACCTGGCATTACACTGAGTCACCAGCTACAGGAGCAAGAAAATACACACTATTCTCATCCTTAGCATCTCGAAATCCAGACAACAAGGAAATCTCTATACATGAATTATATAACATTAGAAACTTTCCAACAATCTATAACTCACTGTGGACTGGTTTAAAGATGACAGGTAAAAATTCTGACCTAAAAAACCAGCATATAATGAAGTATAAAAAAAACTAAAAATAATAATTTTACATATTGGGGAGGTATTAGGTTTTTTTTTAAATACCTAAAATGGTCCGTTTTGCCTACTCTTAAATAGGTTAAACGTTTTTGTGCATCAGTTTTAACGCCTTCTGGGAAAAGGCAGGAGATGACAGACCAAATGTGAAATGGTGAGTCTACCTAACCTGTAATACACATCTGATATTGTTCTAGTGTTTCTTCAATTCAACAAACAAACAAACAAACAATCCATTCACACAAGCCATTTACTAAAGATCTATTTACTAGACTAGGAGAAGAAATAAAATAAACAAGGATTATTTAAAAGCTAGCTGAAAGAATCATCTCAGTGGAATGAAGTAGCAGAGCAAAAAAAAAGGAAAAAAAAAAAAAAGACAAAAAAACCCCCAAAAAACAGATGAATTTTAGCCTCAAGGCTAATTATATTTAAAGCATGAAACCTTTCAACGTTCTGCATGAACACCCTCGATCTCACATAACCAGGGAACTGACTGCATTTAGTGTGTGTGTGTGTATGTGAGAGAAAGGAGAGATGATTCAAATTAAAGCACAATCCACACATACACTCCATTTCCCACAGCGAACACACACCCGGGTTGCCCTCGTGGCACGACCGGCATTTGAAATGAAACTCCACTTTTAATTCATTTTTAGTCTAATTATGCTAGATTTATTATGAATTCGAGTATGTGAGAGAGAGAGAGAGAGAGAGAGAGAGAGAGAGAGAGAGAGAGAGAGAAAGAGGAGAAGTCTTAGAGCTTGTCCTGCCTGACCTTGAACTGTTTCTCAAGTCGAGTTTTGCCGTTCCGGCCAGGGGTCAGGATGCTGTTGACGTAACTGTGCAGCTGGCTGGACAAAACGTCCGTCTCCTTCCCCAGTATGGCCTCCATCAAGGCATCATGGATGAAGACGTACTGCTCCTGAACACACGGCAGACAAAAGCAAACACAAACAAAAATACAACATTAACAAATGTCAGGAAATATGTCAAAGTGTCAAAGAAAGTGAGAGTGAAGTGATGCACACTGCTGAGACTAACCTCGGTTTGAACCAGGTAGTTCCTCTGTGTGCGAATGTGTTTAAGGAAACCCAGCACATTGACAGAGCCGTTATCTTTAATCTGCTGCAGCATGCTGTCAATCACGATATAGGTTCCTGTTCTGCCCACGCCAGCACTGTGGAGAAGGAACACACACACACAAACACACACACACACACACACACACACACAGCCTGAAGCATTACATTTTCTACAAGTGTATATGTCCTGGTGTTTTCACTCTATCTTCATATTTAAAATATAACTGATTCACTTGCAGTCAGTTTTATTCTGATGGTACGCATGCAACAAAAAATGTGCATGCCTATAAGAAGATTAAGATTATAATAAGATTATATTATATTATAATAAGATTATACAGTCAGGACGGTTACCTTGATAAATGACTCATTCAAAGCATGAAAACGGTTTGCAATTAATAAAACGATTTCTCTTCATTAGTGCAATAAATACATAAATCAGTCTGAAACCTTTTTAATGTTAAGACCAGTGACGTCACTCCAAACTGCTTCAGAACAGTGCCTTTGACGGACTCTTTTGAGAATCTGGAAACGATTGCAGTGCTGAACGACACCACAGGACATAAAAATAAAATTGAGCGATGACGTTTTGGGTGTGTACCTGCAGTGGACGAGCATGGGGCCCATCTCGGGCGTCTGTGCTGCAGAAGATTTCCTGACGAAGGTGAGCACAGGCAGTGTGTACTCAGGAACACCCATGTCAGGCCACTGCGTGTAGTGATACTGGATTACTGTTCTCTCACTCTGACGACTCTTTACACTACCCTTCTGACCCTACACACACACACACACACACACACACACACACACAATTACAAAGACAAACCTTCACGATGCCCTTCTGACCTTTAAAACCATCACTTACACACCCTTTCACCTCACAAATGCTCATCCACCTACAATTCCTTCACACACATCTCTCTCTGTCTCTCTCTCTCACACACACCCAACTACACACAACACCACATCAAACATCCTTTTTAGTCCTGAAACACAATGACGCACAATGACATTCATGTCCATAATCCATAATGCCTGAGAACACTGTATTTTGGAAAGTAAACAGATTAACCTCTGGTCCTCTCCTGTATCTAAGAGGCTTGTGTAAAAATGCCTATTATTATGGCTGGCTAAACACTTTATGTGTGTTAGTTAAGAGG
>JAOUWY010000001.1:9361699-9373671 GCA_025728095.1 Prietella phreatophila | reverse complement strand
GGCCAGACAAATCCTTGGCTTTGGGTTTTCTGAAGTCACTGTACACAGACAAAAAGTCAGTGTTAATTTAATTACTAGCGAGCGCTGTATGGCACATTTCAGTGTCTTGGACTGAAATGACTTTTCTTGAACTTCGTCCTTCAGTTAAAAACACCTACGAGGGCAGAGGTGGCCATGAGGGCTGGAGGGTCATGCAGATTGATATAATAGAATATTTGAGATCTTTTCAAATGCAGTTGGCCTTTTCTTACTTCCTGATTTTTTTTCAGAAAAGCTACAGTTCTAATACCGTCCGCTCCAAAAGTATTAGAAGAGCAAGGGCAATTCTTTTGTTTTTGCTATACACTGAAGAAATTTGGGTTTGAGATCGAAAGATGAATAGGAAACAATAGATCAGAATTTCAGCTTTCATTTACATCTCGATGTGTTAAACAACTTAGAACGTGGCACAATCTCCCTCCATTCTCCTCTTCAGGAGGTAAAACACTGTTTAGGTCTGGTGATTGACTTGGACAGTCTAAAAACCTTCAGCCCCCAAGGATAAAATGCTAATGAGTTGACAGTGTGTTGGGTCATTGTCTTGCTGCACGATAAAATTCCTCCCAATTATATTGGATGCATTTCTCTGTACAGTACATTGGCAGACAGAATGTTTGTGAACATCATGATTTACATAATCAATAAAGATCAGTGAGCCTGTTCCAGAGGCATCCATACAAGACAAAGCCATGACACTACCTCCACCATGCTTGAGCCGTGAGCTTGGATGTTCTGGATCATGAGCAGATCCTTTCTTTCTCCACACTTTGGCCTTTCCATCAGTTTGGTTAATTTGATCAACACAACTTAAGTGGCTCATCTCGGTATTTCTTTGAGAAATACAATCCAGCATTCAGTTTCTTATCGCTGATGATGAGATGGTTTGCATCTTGTGGAAGGCAAGGCAGTGAAGGAAACACAGAGAAAAGCACTATCTTCTGCGTACATGACCTCACAATTGCTATGTGTCACTCTTACTCAGATAGCACAGACAAATTTGCTACCTTGGCTCAAAGCCATGTATAGTTGTGGCATCTCAGAGTTTAAATGTGTGATCTCCTAGCGATAAGGTGAATGCTGCGAGGTCTGAATGTCAAGTGGCAAGGAGTTTCCATCGCCTAGGGGCAGCAGTTGACAAGGCCCGATCTTTTTTCCCCTTAAGCCAAGAACAGGGAAGTGACGAGAGTGACTGATTAGCTGACCTGAGGTCCCTTCATGTGATAATTCTCCAAACCAACTCTACCGAAATTATTTTTGTGTGTGTGTGTGCAAAAAAAAAAATAGGGACTTGAAAGACTGAATGGATCACCGAGGTCAAAATGACGTGGAAAAACATCCCACAGAGGTGTGTTCCTGTCTGTCTCCTGTTAAAAGCCCAAATCAATAGAACAACAGCTCACATACCCAAAGAGGCAGACAGAAGCTGGGCAAAGCCACCAATGAAATGTTACGACTCACTAATTAGTCACACAGCCATTCTGGCACCCGGGGGAAAGAGGACACTAAAGCTCGGATCACCGTGCCTGTAAATACAGCTCCCAATAAATTCGCTTACACTCACTTTTCTCCACGAAGACTGGCAATGCCAATGAGCAGCTTCGGTTAACGTAAATGTTTATGTGCATCCTAAAGCATGCCCTTAAAACCACTCAGGACCAGTAAAACTCCACATGGAAAACACTGTGAAACACAAACAGTCACATAACAAAAGTTCACTGACACTGCTGGGATGCTCTCGATTTCAAGGCATGCCCCACATTTCCCAAAGCTTCCAAACAGCAACTAATTATGCAGCGTGTAAGCCGTCAGATCGGGACAGCTAGAATATCCTGAGACTCACCGGTAATTAAAAGCAATTAATTTTGACATCCCATGAAAAAATTAAAAATCCCACAAGGTGATATTAGTTATGACAGTCGAACACACTAATAGTAATCCCTAATTTTCAGTCTCTAATAGATCTCCACAAATTCCTTTAGAAGTAATTGAAGCTATATTTACGTTAAGAATACTAGAATGAAGGTATAGTCGATCTTGCTGCCGATCCTCATGCCCTCCCTTCTGCCTTCCCTCTCTTGCTTTCTCTCTCTATTCCTCCATTCCCTTTTTTTTTTTTACCGTGCCTCCAGCAATCGGGCCTGTTATATGTGTGTTTCCACTGGAGATATTGCATCAGATCTGTCCACTAGCCGTTGTTTGAATTGCGCTCGAGAGCATCCGTGAGCATGTGCGCGCTGAGATTTCAGCCTGTGCGGCCTTTGACCTGGTGGTCTGAGGGCATTATTAAATCCCAAAGAGGTGAGAAAAAAAATAACACAGAGGAAAGATGGAAAGCTGCCTCGAATCTCTAATAGGATCAGAACAACAGGAGGGGCAGCGGTTGCCGTGAGCACCTGCACGGGAAAGTCGAATCCGCACCTGTGATGAGGTCATAGCGAGGCTGCGTCAGCGTGGAGATGGGAACAGATGCACATGGTGAAACACCCGCTGGTGAAACACCCGTCCTCACATCAGGGGAAATTAGCTTGCTCTGCTAAACTGTCGGAATGAAGGTTATAGCGGGCGATTTAATACATCTACATGCTCTGTTAAGCCTTCTGAATGAAAAACACGCAAGAGACCGAAGCTAATGTCAATAAAGGATACAAGGTCTGCTCCACTGTGGGGTCGGAGACCAACAAAGACCGACGGAAAGAAATAGCGTTAATCATCAAGACGCTGTAGGCCAACAGGTATTGGCCATAATGGTAAACTAGTTTAGCTTCTAAAAGATATTTATTTCATGAGTTGGAGTACATTTTGGTTAGGTTCCATGTAAGCAATTTTATTTAACTGCACCCTCACCATAGAATACCTCTACCTCCACTATCCAAATCTATTGTTTTTATTATTAATCGTTAAAAGTGATCACTATTATTATTATTAGGACTGTACCAGGGTGTCTTGGTGCACGCTTTAAGGATGCGTCAGGTAGCATGTACTCAGCAGGTGTAAGTGGATGGAGATGAATGTCAGAATGTGACCTGGCAAAATGCCGAGAGCTCTACACCCCGGACACGACGTCACCATCATGGCCATCCATCACACCGCAGTTGCCAACAGCTCGAGCGAGTCCTTCATTATCAGCATTCACAGGAGTGCTGCTAAAGCGCTGTGCTACTTACAACCAAGAACCCGACTCCATTAATGCAGCTGCACATGCCTGATCCAAAATGGCCGCTTGGGTAGAGACCTAGACAACTTAACTTTTGTGGCTGTAATTTGATTCCTAACCCTGGCTCTCATTACAATATTAACAATATCTTGTACACATTACTTAAGCACAGTAAGGCTTGAAGGAAACATCCAGTTAGTGGCTAATTTATTATTTAGAGCCTTTAATTCAACACAGTTATTGTCTTCAGACTGCAAGCCTACACTGTCTGCAGTTTAGAAGTAGCTCAGCTTACGACGTGAGCAAGCAGGCGCATTCATGGCGTAGTGAGGCATGCACATGGACATTTTGATGATCAGAATGGCTTGTTTGGCCACAATGGAGGAAGACTCAGGCGATCATACACGGCTCTGCTCATTAAAACTGCTGTGCTAACTCTGACCCGCGGCTATGGCTCTGCTTCCACGGTTTCTTTTCTGAAATTCCTGATGCTGCATTTAGCACCAACCTTCTGGGTGAATTAAGGATGCTTCAAAGATGAGAAGAATGCAAAAAAAAAAAACAAATAAAAAATAAAAAATTCTAGACCAGTAAGAAGATTGTATTAAATGATAAATTTGTATGGGTGATGTTGAAATGCCGTGGTTCAATTGTTGCGTGTGAATCACAAATTGCAGGGGTGATAAGCCTGGTGGCTTTAGAAATCTGCTCTGCACTGACACAGACATTATTGCACATGCTAGCGTAATTGGGCTTTGCAATTAGCATTTGAATGGCACCGTGTTCGGGCAGAAGGGAAGGAATGACGGAGAGATAGACAGAGAGACAACAAGACAAGCAGAACCAGAGAGGGAATGGAGATGAGAAAATTTTGAAGATGAGACAAAAAACGAGGAAGATAGAGGACAGAGGAGATGGAAGACGTTGAGTCGTCTGTGTGTTCTGATTAAAGATGAGCTCTGGATGGTTGGGAGTCGGCGAAGAAAGGATGGAGCAGAAGAGGGTTTAATTGGCTGATGACCTGTCCTGCGGTAAAATCCTCAGATCCTCAGACAGCTACGTCTAGGGACTTTCATCCCCTCATCTTTCTCGCATTTCATTCTCTTTTCTATCCCGTATAATCCGTCTTCTGCTGCTGGCAAGCCACAAAACCACATTAGCTGACAGCACTTCTTTGAGTCAGGTATAAGACACACCACTTTTTTTTTCTTCTTTGTTACACAATGGGAGGTGAACGTTGCTCCTTGGCAGGGTAAACAAAACTGGAAGTATAGCAGAACGTCGAGCGAGGCAGCTGCTGGGTAGGGGAGACACTGGAAAACATGTCCTGTTTGGTCACCTGTACTGTCACAATCACTCATTCTCTCCATTAATCAAAGAGTGCACACCTGCCGTCAGCACCCCTCCTCTCGATTAGCCCGAGATAACGGTGTCGCGAATAAGCGACAATGTTTTTTTCCTCCCGTGCTGTTTCTCCATTCTCTTCGTTTCCCTACACTTCCATGCTTCATCATGTTCTCCTTCGGTCTCACTGCATGTCCCTCCAGCATTCAGTAGACAATGACAAACGTGCTGTAACATCTTCCTTCAAGAAGAAAAAGCACTAAGACAGAGAAAGTGATGCAGATAGATGACGAAGAAAGAATGAAAGGAATAAAGGAGGAACGGCATCGACTGAAGTTGAGTGGGAACTTCGTGTACAGCTGTCCAGATGTTGTCAGCATGGACTTGTTACCGTAATGTCCTCGTGTTTACAGAGCACAAGACTAATGAATCCAGACAGAGGTCAGAGCCACGGCAGGAGGACCGAGCTACAGGAAGGAATCCCAGCCAGTCCCAGCTGAGAATCAATCAGTGCTGGGTACCGCCCCCTGAGGGAATACGAGAGACTTGCACCTGTGTCCTCTGAGGAACATTTGCACTGCAGAGCCCTTGTTAGATCAGGCACGTGCAGCCTAATCAGCCTGAATGCTCACCTTTCCTACACCTGAGGGACTCTCTCACTCTCTCTCTCTCCCATTCTCACCAAGCACCTGTGGGACTCGCTCTCCTCCCCGTCTCCCTCGGTCTCTGCCGAGCACCTGGGGGATTTCTCCTTTCTTCCCCCTCGCCCGACACAGGCACTTTCATTGATTTCCAAAACACGTTTCAGATGACAAAGCCCCCGAGTCGCCGGGATATCACAAGCACACAATGAAGAGCCCCAGGATTGATGGAGGCCCATTCAGCACTTTGACAAACTGATTATCTCTCTAGGGGCTTAAGTGCAGATCGATTACAGGGTATACAAAATAAGAAACGAAAGGTACAGAGAGAAAAGCCACAGAGGCAGCGAAGGTTCTATCCGTTTCAGATCTAGCATGAGACAATTTAGTGAAAAATTTGCTCAAACATTGATTGTACCAGTGACTTGAATTTCCGTATTTATTACAAAAAACATCCCGCTACTAAAAATACTACAACAAGGAGGCGAGAAAAACTGAGAAAAACTGCGCACTGCATTTCAGTGTATTTACAAAAATGGCACTGAAAATGCTAGCTGAATGCTAGTTGAACACCAGCTGAATGCTAGCTGTTAACTGAAACCGTGCGCCTTTGGAAAGGCCAAGTTGTGTTTGTTATTTGTATATTTATGCATCATATTTGGTACTCAAGCAGAAAAGCTCAGTGTCAGAGATTTTAAGATGACCTTGACCACTCATCCTATGGTACAACCCAGACTGTGGATTAGCTCAGAAGCAGCTGTGGTACTTTTCCATAAAGGCTGTCCATAAAGCTTTTTCAGGTCATCCATGTCATGTCAAGTAGAAGTACAGTAAGTCAAGGTGTAAATATCTTAAAGATATTCGACCAATAGGAGTGCTCTGGTTTTATCATTCGCGGTATGATAACCCAAAACATCACGGGTTTATTGCATTAATCGACTGTTTAACAACCCCCCCCCCATAAAAATATATATTGTCAGTATCTATGAGGTTATTTTCATAAGCTCAAGAGAGAGTTTCTGGGAGGAGCCAAACAAACAAATAAACAAACAAACAAATAAATAGTTGCTCGATTTTGTTCTGGTCAGCAGCATAGTGTTTTTTTCTGTGTATTTGATTGCCATTGTGTATGATGAAGTCAGGAACATGCTAAAAGTGGCAGCAGAGGTCGTGATGTAATGTGTTTACAACAGTAACAGATTTTCAGTACAGTGCATGTCCCCTGTGAGGAGAAATGATGGTTGCTGGAGTATGATTTAGTGGGAATTCAGAGGGAGGAGGTTGCACAAATCTATCCTGCATTTTTGAAGAGTTCTACCAGACACAAAAGTGATGAGAAGGACCTGAGTAAGGAACCCCAACAAAAAAAAAAAAAAAAAAAGAGGAAATGCTGGGGTAACTGTCCGATCATACACTGTGACTAACTGTGAAACCATAACAACCACTAATCGAAATTCGCCAGAATCTTCCCACAAGCACTTTGGATGAGCGACCAAATATGCCCAGTCAGCATGACTGACTTACTGCTATTCAAATTCCTCTTGCGATAAGATCTTATGTAATCTGCTTGGTCCAGGCCTGACGAAGATCCATCTCACCCTGCAGCGGTCATCAAACTCTAAGCCCTCCATTTGTCCATCTGCAAACCTGCTCCCGGGGTCCACAAGTCGATCAAAACTAGATTCTCCTCCACAACATAACAACAAATATGCTTTATAACCAGTCCTGTAAAAGATCTAGGGTACTTTTATGGCATTTTTATTTTCTCCACACTCCATATCTCTCCGTGCAGCTGGCTACACATCTGGGAAAGCGTTAGGCTTCCAGTAACATTTGTCAGGAGAAGAATAAACAGGACTTATATCACGATGACAACCATCTGTTGCTTTGACAGTGTTCATGTAATGGCAATAGATTCTTTGACAAGTGTGACAGCCATCTTTTTCCAGTTGATAGAACTACAACTGCTTTAGGACTTTGACACAAGTCTCAACAAGCCATAACCATTGTGAAGGGTGTCTGGATTAGATTTCAAACGCTGATTTGTTGCACACACAAATTTTTATAAATGTGGAATCCCAGGCTACGGTTGCCGTGTTTCATGGGCTCTGTGACTTCTAATCACTCGCGCAAATATTTCTTTTTCGATTTTATGGCGTATAAATTAAATTCTCGCAAGAAGACACTGAATCGTGACTGAAGAGAGTACATAAAAAAATAAAATAAAATAAAAAGTTAGATGGGCTGTGACTGGAATAATGTCAGCACTGCTGTCTGGAATAATGTGTTCATGTCAAATGCAAAAAAAACCCCAAAAAAACCAAGAAGTGAAATATTACAAGCTGTAATAAACTGATCAGGGCCTAACAGGAAAAGGATAAAGATCAGCTGTGTCAAACAGAAGTGGCCCTATTAAACAAGAATTAGGAGTTTACTCAGGCCAATTCAGGACCTGAAGGATGCTAGTGGTAAATCAATAAAGCGCAATGATGCTCGCTATTAGCATTCTCCACATCCATAACAGCTTTGTCTTGTCTGTGTCCATTACCTACAGGGCAAGCAAGAATGTCTTTCATATGGTAAACAAGAGCGAGGGGCAGTTACTTGTGCCAGCGAGTTAATAATGAGACAAAAAAGAGCGCACTGCCTTTAGAAAATATATGAATTTCTCAAATGCCGCTTAAGTAGAATTTGTTTCCCTGGTCAAAGTTGCTGGCAGGGTGGTGCTGTGTAAGACAGAAGATCTCGCTTCGTCAGCAAGTTGTGCATGCCCTTAGCTTTGTTTGTTGTTCACATATCAAGCGACGACCCTTTTATGCCCTTTTATGAAATCAATAGTTCCTCTAAGGGCCGCCCAATAAACGTCCGATGGGAAACGAATAAGGGGCTGCGCTCAAAGACTGTGCCCTGTAACGTTTTACTTCAGGCATTAGTTTAATTACTCGGGCTACTCAAATCAAATGAACGGATTTAAACTAATCTAAGACACATTCGGGTACACTGTCTCGCACACTTATATACTCCTGTCTATCCATTTCCTGTACTGCTTATCCTACTGGGTCACGGGGAACCTGGAGTCTATCCCAGGGAGCATCGGGTACAAGGAGGGGTTATATCCTGGACAGGGTGCCAATCCGTCACAGGGCACAATCACGTTCACACACCCATTCATACACTACGGATACGTTAGACACGCCAATCAGCCTACCATGCGTGTCTCTGAACTGTGGGAGGAAACCGGAGTACCCGGAGGAAACCCCCGCAGCACGGGGAGAACATGGGGGATGTTCCCTGGAGTTGTGCTAACCACTAACCCACCGTGTGCCCACTTTATATCACTTATATAACGTTACCCTTTTAAAAATGATAATCTGCAGCTACACTGGACAACGCTGGCAAAACAGTGAAAGTATGTGCATATGCACCTATACACGTACACACACCCACACACAACGTGAGCCTCCGACGGCTTGACCTGTGCTCGTTCTGGGCCCACGAGCCCGATCTAGTGTTTCCAGCCCTGTTAAAATTAGGCTTGGCACTTCACAGTGAGCGCCTCAGAGCCCCAATTAAAACTCTGCCATCAGCCTAGAAAAGGAGGTGCTGTGTTATGGGCGGATGTGTCCCTGAAGAATGTGGACTGAAAAAGAGACGCAGTGCAACCATTAGCTTCTGGAGACTTCAAAGATTGAGACGCGGTTTGATTTTAAAAAAATGTTCTTAATGTCAAACGGAATACGAGCATAATTGGGGAGAGATAAATAGATGAAAAATAAAGTAGTCCATTAGAAATGTTGCATAAATAGGGTAGAAGAGAAGCTGACAGACAGACAGAGAGACAGACAGACAGGGAGACATATCCTTCAGGCACTCTCCCTTGTACGAGCTGATTATTACAAATGAAATAACTTTTCTTTATTATTATTATACGGTATTGCCTGGGAATCAGCAAGTATCCAGTCATTAAAACTACTCCATTACTTTTCACCCCCCCAAATACAGACAGCAGCAGAACAACAGGAGTCCATATGGCAGAAACTAATGTATTAGAAAAGTAAATAACATGCAGTTGCACTGTAGGAAGTGCATTGATTAGAGTTCAGCCTGCAGTATCGGTATTGACAGGAGATTAATTATTTATTTATTTTTTAATCTTTCCTTTCCGTCTCTTAGTTTACGATACAAGGTCGCAGCTGGAGAAGAGGAAATGAGAAATGGTGATGAAAGAAAAATGCAAAAAGAGACAGACTTTTTTTTCCTCTCGAAATGAAGAGGTGAATAACACACGTGCACATGAAAGCGTAGAAGGTGTAGCGCAGAAACAATTATTCCTGTCTTTCTCTCAGAAAGAAAACTCTCTCCGGACTCTCTCTCTCTAACTGCCGAAGAACTCTCTGGGTCACTTTGACTAATACACTCGAGGCGTCGCCTAGAAACATTCATCTCGCTCCCTCTGCCTCTCTGATTTACCCAGCTGACTCCCTAATCATGCTGCCGAGGGGTGCCACAGGCTTATCCGTGCTCCGGAGGGCTCGTCTCTTTGTGCATGCGTAAACGTGATAGCAATGGGCAGCTCGGACCTTTCGACAGCTAAGTACGACAGCCGCCTTTAGATCTTTTGCTGTAGTGTCCTCTCAACTCCATTAAGCATTTCGTGAGCATTCACTGTGCATTCGAGTCTGGCTAGTGTACGTCATTTTCCGTTGAAAAGTGCCGTGATGTCATCATGTACTGTATATATATTCATTTTGCCTGGTTTCGTCAATATTTCTACATCTCTGCACAATCCCCATGCTCAAAATATTGCTAAATATACTCATAAATAAACAAAACGTCAAAAACGAATAACAGTGCAAAATATATCACACTTGCTTAACATTTTCCGTTATGTCAGTCAACAATTTTGATCTATTTATTTATTTTTAACAGATGTTTGGTTTGGTACATACTTTTACGGCATACATGACTGACTAGGATTCAGGAAGAATACATATCGACAGACTCGCGTCTACCAGTCTTTGACCGATAGTTGTCTTAGCGCAAGATTTAGGTCGCATGACCGTCTTCCTGGAGGTTATCTACGGTTCAGAGAATCCCAAATGACTTGCAATTTGGCTGCATTATATAGTTCTATAGTGAGTAGAAGATCAATACTAAATAGAGAAAGCAGTCCTACTGAATGGGTTTATGCAAACACAAACATTTCATCTGTTCTCATGGTCAATCATTGTTGACGCTATGGAGCACTCAAATAACCACGTCCATCTCCTTAACATGCATTCTTGTGTCTGGAAGAATGGACGGAGCAACATATTTTAGTGTAAAAACTCTGCAGTGTTGCATTTGTGGTGTGTGGGATGTGGAGATGGATGCCAAAGCCAGACTAAGGCAAAGCGATTAACTTTGTACAGGAGTTTGTTTTCTACCGACAAAAGCACGAGGAAAAAGTGTTGAGTTGTAGATGCTCCTGTATTGTGAACAATGGCCTCCTGCCCTTGGTACTGTTGGGAACAGAGCAGAGAAGTAGAAATGCAGAACAGGAAAGAAAGGAAAAGGAGGAGGAGGATGGGCAGGGGGGGGATGGGATCACCTCTGGGTCCCTGGCAGCCTGAGCTTTTCGGGTGATTTATGGGCCTGCAGGGCTTCCGTAGGCTGCAATGATTTTCCCAGAGGCCTCCGCGCAAGAGCCAAAATTACACCACTCTCCTGAACTTCTCTCTCCACGCTCTTTCTCTCTTTCCTGCAAGTCCCTGGTTGATCACTGACGGCAGCCAAATTATTCTCCTTCTTCCCTCTTTATCCATTCTCCGTTATCCATTTTCCCTGTTCCATCTGCTTAATTTGTTCTTTCCAGTTCTGGTATAACAAGCCCACGCTCTTTGTGGGTGTGCGCTGACCTCCATGCTCACTATTTAATTGAAAGAGCCACAACACAGCACATCCGGGGCTGCCGTTCCCCTCTGCACCTCCTTGAACCATGCAACTTCCAACACTTGTTGCCTGCCGCTAACTCATAAAAACAGAGGCAGCTTATTTATTTGATATGGCTTTATTTTCCATTTGTGGCATGTTACTGGTCCACAAAAGGTCGATGCAGACAGCGAGCATTGGGTTTAGAGAGAGAGAGAGAGAGAGAGAGAGAGAGAGAGAGAACCATGGACAATAAACAGCGAAATCCATAAAACTAAGCCTCAAGGTTTAAATAATACGTCTCGCTACCATCTAGGCCCTGCGGTAGATATAATATCCTCTTATGAGAAGTGCTGAAGCATCAGATACGAGCACACCTTCCTCCTACATAACTACATTTTGTGGCATGGCCTCAGTGACTTGGAGTTTGGTTTCCATCTATGGTCGCTGACTGTATTAATGATTTTTTTTTGAAGCCAATTAATTTGCGTATATGAGAAAGACACGCACGAGCATGCACGAAATTGGCTGAGTGTATAGAGTAGACTATCATAACACGGCAAACAGACAAATAAATTAATATGGACCGAAAGCATCTTGCTTTGCTGTAGGAAACGCATCCCACTGTACTGTCTACACAACTTCTCTCCAACACTTTCTCATTTTGTTTATTTCTCGATAGGTTTTTAATTTAGGCTTCCCGACTTGGCATTACATTAAATTTCATTTGCTCATATTAAATTGAGGCTCATTACGGTTTACTGTTTGGGTCTTTTCCAGAGTGTTCATCTCCGTTTATTAAAGCGACCAAGATAAACAAGATTTAAGCGAAGCAGAAATGGAATGTAAACAACGAAAAGAAAAATCATTTTATATTTTTATAT
>JAOUWY010000001.1:9186026-9196727 GCA_025728095.1 Prietella phreatophila | reverse complement strand
AGTTGGCGTCTCTGTAAATATCATTTGTGCGTGTGTGTGTGTGTGTGTGTGTGTGTGTGTGTGTGTGTGTGTGTCTGAAACACACTCCAGGCCTCCAAAATGACTCGTTAGTATGTGGCTAGTGGATCAGCTCTTGCGCCTGTGCTCATTTTCGTTCCACGAACGACTACGCTATCAGATAACGCTCTTCTTCTCTCCTATAATGCAAAGAGGAGGTGGGATCCAATATCTTGGCTTTATGTAGCACTGCTGCTGTTAAAAATAGCAGCACTGTCCATGATAGGCCATATAAATCCCCTTGCTTGGATTAAAAAAAAAGAAAAGGAAATTGCTTCTACAAGACTTGAGCTGACATCCTAGATGGGTTAAAAAAAAGAAAGAAGAGAGAAACAAATGAATATCAAGGTGCCCCTGCGTGTCTGCTCAACAGTTCAGTGTGTTGACATACTTCCCTCGAAAAGGTTTAGCTTGTACTAGCGCAGGACATGGAATTACTTCAATCTTGTACATACTCTTGTAGGATAGTTATCACTGAGGGGAAACATTGGGTTAGGAAGCACTCCAAACTGTCGTTTAGTAACAATTATAGCTAAAGTCTGTATGTTAAATGTACCCTATTGCTGGTTTTAGTGCAGACAGGAATTCTCCTCGGTAGTCCTGTTAAGAATAAAATAAAGGCTTTCTGTTCCAAGGGAGTCTACTCGAGGACATGAAAACACACTTGCTTGGTTGAGTGGGCACTAAAAGAAGTATGGTACAATTTCATATGCATTTTTTTAATGGGACTTCAGGCAAGCATATTTAATACTCGGTCAAGTCACGGAGATTCTTTTACACGATTAAACCCCATGCCTGTAATTCTCTGAAAGATTGCAAAGGCAGGAGGAATTTGCGGGAGAAATGCCATTTCTTCCGTGATCATTTAAAAGCTAGCACACCGACCAGCCACTTTAATACGAACACCCGCACAGCTGCTCATTCGTGCAATTATCCGATCAGCCAATCATGTGGCAGCAGTGCATCAGATCCTGCCGATACCTGCCGAGTTTACATCAAACATCAGAATGGGCGGGGACTGGGATCATGTGCTCGTGGCATGCTTGTTGATGCTGAAACTGCTATGATTTCTTATGCTTTTCACACACAACCATATCTAGAGTGTTGTGAAATACAATCCAACCTCCACTGATAGGCAGTTCTACAGGTAGACACGCCTTGTTAATGCTCAGGATGAGGACACTGGTCAGATTGTTGCTGACAGGAAATCTACATTATCTCAAATAACCACTCTTTACAAATGAAATGATGAGAAGAAAAGCATCTCAGAACACTTTAAACCTTGAGGTGCATGGGCTACGACAGCAGAGGACCACATCCGGCTCCAGCGATGTCAACCCAGAACAGGAATCTGAGGCTACATAGGGAACAAACTCACTAACACTGGACAGTTAAAGATTACAACACTGGTCTTGGCTAAGCATGAACAACAACAAGATCAGTTGTCAATTGCCTTCCAAAGTAGCATTTATGGAGTGCCTAAATCAATTGAATGGCATTTTAGAGCATCCTTACTAGGCTTTACCGGGTTCACTGTAACATAAAGCTGCATTTTATTTTGTCTTATTAACTTTAAAGAGAGGGAAAAAAGATAGGCTGGTATTTATAGCTGCTACGGACGTTCCACAAGACTAAACGTAAGTAGAAACGGATCAAATTTGTGCAATATGTCATTCTTTAAAAAAAATAATAATAATTCACTAAAATTAAATGTTGGTTTAAGAGGAATAAATACGTTTGGGATGTTAGGGCCATTTCACACCGACCTATCGTTGTGTTTTATTCCTTATTAAAATCGTACTTCAGGTTATGTACATGCATATTTATTGAATGTAGACTTCAGAGTGGGATGCTTTGAGGAAGCTTCATGATAAAGTGAGATGGATGTAATGGGGAAATATCGCTTTATGTGTTGCCCATTAAATAAATCTCAACTCCTCTGAATCCCCTGCCTGACTTCCTCACTGGAAACGACGAGACGGAGCAGAATTGAATTCGTAACCAGTTCCCCGTACTTTCTTGTGGTAATTTCCGAGACGATTGAACGCAAAGACGATGTATTTAGGAAAATCAGCAACTGCAAGTAATTGCTACAAGAACGTCCAGCGAGAGCACTATGAGCGCCGCTGTGAAAACTTTATTCGGCGGAAACTTTAGTCACGAGGGGCTTCTGAGTTCTGCTGTGCTGTCGAAAATGTTTCGTCATGACAAATCTCATCACCAAACCAATATGTTGGCCTGAAGTTAGAGAGATTGTTCTCAGTGCTGGATGTGGGAGTTTGCGCTTTCCTTTCGGAAATAATAGATATGCCCTCGACTTGACACCTCGGATCGGGGATGGAGTTGCGCGTGCAGCATCACATCTTGCACAGTTTCGCAGCTCTGTTTTGTTTGTGATGAAGAAACTCGCCGTGGGTTCTGGAGATTCGGCATGCTTGAGCGTCGACTCTTTCATTTCTCTCTCTCAGTTCTTTCTGTGGAAGGTAACACAGACGGCTACCTTGGCACGGTAACAGAGGAAAGAATCCTCTTCTGACTGAGGCTTTAGCAAAACCTCTGCGGTTTTTCCTGAGTGGCCATATTGTTGGGCTCTTTGATGTGGATGCTTTTTTATGGTGCTCGCTTTGCTTCCTACCTGGAAAGGCACCCAGATGGAGGACAAGGAGAGGGTCATGGGTATGCGTCCACATGCCATCTGTCCTATATATCTCACACACACATATATATATACACACACACACTCACACTCACACAACATGCCCTGCCTTGGGCCCGGGCTGAGAGCTATGTTTACTGCAAAGTGTTTCAAAAGGAAAGTGTGTATTTTATGATGGCAATTTTATAAGTAACACTTTCTACAGTAATGCAATAAATCAGTGCTTCTCAAAGTGGGATCTGGAAGCCCCAAGGGTTCATGAAACATATTCGGGGGTCTGGGGTTGTTTTTTTCTTTTTACATTTATGTTAGATTTTTCTTAGAAATTTGTTCCAAAGGTGGAAAAAACAACCCAACGTTATCCCAAATGATGATGTCTAGTGTTGACTTCTTATAATATGTTCCCCTTTGAATGGCCACATGAATGAATCGAATGGGATTAATCCATACCTCAATAACTCAAAAACAAGTAAATATTGTCACCTTGGACCTAACGTGTTCAGAATATTATCGTACATGTTTAAATAATGAGCCTAATGTTTAAATAGTCGCAGAATGTTGAAAAAGATATAAATGAATAAAAATGAATCTGTACTGAAGTGGAATTCGTTTCCCACTTAAGGGGGTCCTTGGCTGCAAAACGTTTGCAGTAAACAATTCAAATGTTAGAAATGCCGTTTCAGTACAATATTGATTTTAAATAACGTTCTTCAAGGTGAGATTAATACGAATAATGGATTTATAAACTGTGCACTTTATCCTCAAAGGGGGGAAAAAATGAAGCTTTACTGTTAAGCTATTTGTTATGGAAGTTGCACCCATAACTTTTTGTCTCTCTTTCTTCTTCTACTAGCGTACTGTCTCTCATTTCTGGTGCCGATTTTTGAACTAAAACCCCCTTTAAACGCTCCATTATCGACCATCTGCTTCCTCCAGCTCATATTCAAACCAGCGCTCACAATTAAAGAGCAACAGTAATTATGCAAAGTATAAAGAGAGCGGCCTTGCTCTTTCAGATTCAGTAATCAACACGAACAACTCCTTTTCCCCATAATCAATGGCCTTTGTCTGATGTTAATGCGAGTATTTAGTAACATGACTCAGGAAATGGACTAAAAGCTCAATACCTGTATGCCGGTGGTCCACAGTCAATATGAGCTTGGTTTCAAGCAGAGTAGTTTAATATCTGTAATGGCTTTGGATGGGATTTATAACAGTAAAATGCTATTATTTTTTTTTAAACGCGCCCGATTCTGGATCTGAGTCCACCGCTGAGAAAGTGTTCTCCTGATTGTCAATGACAGCACTGTGTAATGGAGTTTATACATTACCGTGGATTTAAATGCAGGTGGCCAGGACTGTTATGCACAAACAGATTGGATGTGATGTAATTTATGAAAACATGGGTTTGTGAATGAAATCCACGGCTTTCCACTTTATTTAGTACTATTTAGGAGCAGTGGTGGCACATTGGTTGAGGTTTGGTGTGGATGGTTGTGGGTTTAAATCCCAGAGATCCAGAGTTAGGTGCTCTGAGCTCAGGTACTCTGATGAATTCTTTCATTATGATACCGAAACCTGAATGAAATATGAATAGAAAATGTATCATCTCCCAGAGCCCGGTATTTGATCCTGAGCTCGGGTTACTGTCTGGGTGAAATTTTGCATGTTATCCCAGTGTCTCTAGGTTTCCTCTGGGTTCTCCGGTTTCTTCCCACCTTCAAGGAGCCTACAGTATATTATTAGATGGATTGGAGACTAGCTGTGGGTGACATCTTTCTATTCTCATCATTTTTCCTCTTTTAGCTCAAGTTGCAGCAAGAAAACTCCTGGGCTGAATAGTATAAGCTCTTTCAGTATCGCCAAATCTATAAGGAATAAGATTTGCATGTGCATGATCATGCCAGTGTACAACTACATGTCAGTACTGATTTATATCGGAGCAAATACCCTAAAATATTGTCTGAAAACCTATTTCACTATTGACCTTTAACTGAAAGCAAGGTTCATTGAGGGTCAACATTTAAAGCAAGACGCTACAGGTAGGAGACATCTACGTCTTACACAGAACAGGAAGAGCAGCATCAGGATAAAATAGACGGCAAAAGTGTGCAAGGACGAGCAAGATGCGCGAACTGGATGGGATTTTAGACAGTCACAAGTAGCAGCAAATGATGAATAAAGATAAGTAAACATAGCATTTGGAAAGACCGTCCCTTTTCACACGTACTCTCTGAGCTTGTTGAGAGGAGAGTCGTGTTGTCCATGAAGTCCAAATTACAAGTACATGCAACTTCCCGAGGCCACAGGATGAGGGTCTTCAAAATCCTGCCTGCCTAAAATGATTGCTTGGATAACTGAGGAAACAGGAAGGTTTCCCGCTCATATATGAAATCGCAGTCATTTAGATGGAAACTGCCATGAAGGATTTCCAGACTTGAATCCTTGTGAACATTTTCTGTGATTCAGATTCATGTAAATGTGCCTCATTTGCATTCCACAATATTACAAGTAAATATACATGGATGGAACGTACAGTGTTCTACTGTAATGATAATGATTTAAATGATTCAGTAGTGGGATGATCAAGAGAGGATACTCTCTATATACCTTCTGTACTGCTTATCCTACATGGGTACAACGGGGAGCCAGTGAACTTGGGGCACAAGGCAGAGCACATCCTGGTCGGGGTGCCAACCCATCGCAGACTACGCACACACCCATTCACACACTACGGACGATTTGGAAATGTCAGTCAGCCTACAACGTATGTCTTTGGACTTGGGGAGGAAACCAAGGAACCTAGAGGAAACCCCTGAAACATGGGGCGAACATGCTAACTCTGCACAGACAGTTTTGAGGTGGGAATTGAACCCCCAACCCCGGAGGAGCGAGGCAAACGTGCTAACGTCTAAGCCACCATGCCTGCCGAGGATATTAACGTATTTCCTTCAGGTCAGTCAACATGCAGACTTATTCGGTTGTAAAGTCGATCCCGCTGACTGTACGGTTCACTGTTTTGAGGAGGTAAATATACATCACTCATCCCTTGGAGGCATGGCTGAAACAGATGTAATTCCAACCTCCTACCTCCGAGGTAAATCAATCACAGCAGTATAACAGGCTGAAGAACTAGCTAGCTAACACTTTTTTTCTTCTTTACTCTTCAGGGCTTCTGTATTTCTCTCATTAATGCAGTACAATTTAGATAAAAATATCCCCTAAACGATGACATTTAAAAATGTAAATGCCTCCGAGTGAATACAGTTTTCTCAATGTACTTGACAATGTACTTGCACCCATATCCTGTATATGTACAGTAATAATATAACATTCATGAGCAATGGTGAATCATCTCCAGATGGTCGTCGCGTCTCTGTTGCTTTTGAATCACTGAATAAGCTCCCAAGTTTAGCTCATTAAAGCAAGTGTAATGACACAGTCTCCATAAGGAGCACAAGAATTATACACGCAGATGGTCTTCAGCCATTAGCGCAACTCTGTGTTGCGAAACAGCGTCCGTGTCGTTTTTAATTCTTCTTCTGGTGTGTGGAAGTGTTGTTGTCGAGACTGAAGGTCAGCTCAGCTAGGCAGACATCATTCTTCTGTCGTGCACTTCATTAGACATATTTCTTGCAATCACGTCGATATGAAGAAGATTTGCTGTGTGATATGTTGCCCACGTCGGTCACCTCTGGAAGAACCAGACCAGTAATGCTGCCCTCAAGTCTTCCTCAGAAATTCGTGCGTCTGAGGTTGCGATTTGCTTTTGTTTTTATCCATCCATCCATCCATCCACCCATCCATCTATCCATCCATTTTCTGTGCTACCTATCCTACTCTGGATTGGTGGGAGCCTGGAGCCTATCCCTGGGGACTCGGGGACATCCTGGACGTGGTGCCAACCCAGTCACAAGCCTACAACACATGTCTCTGGACTGTAGGACGGAAACCAGAGTACCTGGAGGACATCATGCAAGGAAAACATGCACAGGAGAGCAGAAGTGGGGCTCAAACCGCCGTCCCCGTAGGTACGAGAAAAACATAATATAATCTTATTCCCCCAGGGCTTCACGCCTCTTCTTGTTAGGTCGCATGACACCGCTGTGTTGTTGATTATTTTCCTGTAACAGCATGCCCTGTTGTGTTTTATTCCTTAATTGTGGGGTTGCGTAAATGATCTCATTTATCAAAACACCGAGCAGGACTATCTAAATATATATTTATGTGTTGGATAAATAACGCCGCACTTATTACCATCCTGTCACATCGTTTACACTTTCAGATAATTGCAGCATTGTCCTGAATGGAGGTTCACGTAATTGCTCGATGTGACTTCGCAATCCATTGTGTCTTGTTTACTGAACAATACAAACGGTGCCAGCGGCAAATTTAGGCCACATGCTCCTTGTTTCCAGCTGTGCCATAACTTTTACCCTTATTAAACCACTGCAGTATCTGTGGAGTTTACTGGATAGAGCTCTTTGTGTCACGCCCGCACCTTGCACTAGATCAAATTAAGCAGATGTTCTTTTTTTTTCCCGCGTGCTGATGCCGGTACTATCATGCTAATTAGCCACTAAATGCCTAAGTGACTTTGCTTCAACGTAAGTGTCACAATGCAGATGGAGAAACAAGTGTTTTGTGTTTCTCAGCTGCAATTTCCTCTTGTGTGCGTTCATCTGGCACAGGAGATTCTCAGACGGATGGTTTTAAAGTGGCTCTAAGAGCAATATGGCAATATAATGCAGCATTATGGCTGTGCTTTGTACACCTGGGTTATGAATGAATAAACAAACGTAACACAAGTACAACCCTAAGCAGGTAGATTTTGATTTATTGTCCTTGTTTTTTTAATATTGCCCCTTTACTCGGGTGAGATTTAATAGACCCTTCCTGTAGTTATGTAACCTTTATTTAACTTGGGACTTGGTATGATGCTTGTTCTATACCACAAAGCAGAAGTTTTTAACACCCCATAAAGGGTCGTGGAATGTTCTTCTCATCAATAATGAACCTGCAAATGAATCAGCGGACCAGTAAAATGTCTTGCTGTCATGTTTTCGTTATTTACTGTTCGCCCGACACATTTATTTAATGAATATTGGCTCGTCTAACCTTTTCAAGTCACATAATTATCTTCAAGCTAAAGTGCATCTTCAATACCCAGGATTTCTAGGATGCATCTATCGTGCCTTGATTGTCCGTTATCGAGAAGCTAAACAGTTATGGGTTTGTTTGTTTTTTTAAGGCCATAAAATGTTCTTTTCAGCAGCAATATACTCAGGAAGCACAGGACCATTTAAAATGTCTTTTGATAATTGACACAGATGATACGAAATGCTAGTTGAATAATCTGTTTTTCTTTCATTAACACCATATTTTTCTTCTTCTTCTTCTTCTTTTTCTCCTGTTTCTCCTACTACTTTTTGTGTTGCTTCCTCTGCTTCCTTCTTCTTTTTCCATTTTGTTTTGTTTCCTTCTTCTCCTCCTTTCACCTTGACCTCCTCCTTCTTGTGTTTCCTCCTTCTTCTATTTAGTTTTGCTTCTGTTTTCTGTTTCACCTCCTTCTCCCCCTCCCCTCTCCTCCTCCTCCTTTTTTGTTTTGTTTCCTTCTATTTCACCTCCTCCTCATCCTCATACTTCTTCCTCCTCCTGATCTTCTTCTATTTCACCTCCTCCTCCTCCTCTTCCTCATCCTTCTTCCTCCTCCTGATCATCATCTTCTATTTCACCTCCTCCTCTTCCTTATCCTTCTTCCTCCTCCTGATCTTCTTCTTCTTCTTCTATTTCACCTCCTCCTCATCCTCCTTCCTTCTTCCTCTGGTTGATCATCTTCTTCTTCTATTTCACCTCATCTTCCTCCTTCTATTTTGTATTCTCCTTTTCCTTCTTTGTCTTCTTCTATTTTGTCTCCTCCTCCTCTTCCCCTTCCTTTTCATCTTCTAGTTTGAATCCTTCTCCGCCTCCTCCTCCTCCTCCTTCTTATTGGTCTTTTCTTTACTTTGCTTCCTCATACTTGTTTGATGTTCTATTCTTCTTGTTCAAGTACTGATTTCCAGACGTCAGCCTGTGCCCTCAGACAGAAAAGTTCAAGGGGGAATATATACTTCTTTAGTGCACTGCACAGTAAACTGCAGGATTTCTTCTTTGTGATGTTTATGAGGTTAGGGGTTATGGTTTTTACAGTTACGTCATGAAGTGTTCTTTTCTGCACAGGTGCTTTTGTAAATCTGTCCAGGCTGCCTTGTTGGACATATTGTACTCCTGTCTGTTTTTTCCACTTCACTGTTTGCCTGCCATCAGCTCACAAAGGCGCCCTGTTGGGCCTAAAAATTGTAGCCTTTTAAAAGTGCGCACTTGGACCACTCGCTCCTTTTTGTGTGGGCTGGCCAGCAAACAAGGTCACCTGGCACATAAAGACAGATTATTGCTACAATCGTTGGCGAGTATAGGACGAGGTGGCTTAGCGAACTGTTTTACTACCTAATATCAAAGCGCCATAAAAAACACCTCGGATACGCTACACCTTGGTTATATTTTGCTCTGTTACAAGGTGACTCTCGGCACTGTTTTCAAAAACTTGCCTAAGGAAAAAAGTGGACAAAAAGCTAATCTAAAGCTCAGTTCCTGGCTTGTTTGATGAGTTCGCTGGGATGCGCTGCAGTGCTGACTTTGTGTTTAAGCTCAAAACTCCTGACATTGATATTTATTCATCTTAGAGATGCTTTTATTCAGAGAAACTTGCAGGTGAGGCAGAATGGAATCCAAGCACAGAGCAGAGCAGGTGATGGCTGTGGTTCTTACTCTGGAGTCTAGTAGTGGCTCTCTGACATGGCAGTCCTAGGATCTGAACTGACAACCACAGAACATTAACCACTTTAAAAAAACCACTTTTTTATTTTTCCTGTTTATTTATTAATTTATTTATATATGGAAAGAGAGGAGCTTTCTCTTCCCTTCTTTGCCACACACTTATCTCTAGTAATTTGTCACTGACTGATGCTTCTTACCTTCCTTACCCCTGTCATCATCATCGTCATTACTGACATCTTTATCATCATCATCATTATCGAACTCATCATAGTCATCACCTCCATCATTGTCATCATCATTATCATAATCATAAACATCTTTATCATCATCATCATCAAGATCATCATCATCATCGCCATCATCACCAACATCTTTGTCATCATCATCATCATCATCAAGATCATCATCACCGTCATCATTACCATAATCATCATTGCCATCATCACCAACATAATCAGCATCGTCATTATCATTATCAAGATCAACACCATCGTCAATGTCATTGTCATCATAATCATCACCATCATCATCATAGTCATCATCATCATCATCATAATCACCAACATCTTTATCACTATCAAGATCATCACCATCATCATTACCATAATCATCATTGCCATCATCACCAACATCTCCATCAGCATCGTCATTATCATTATCAAGATCAACACCATCGTCAATGTCATTGTCATCATAATCATCACCATCATCACCGACATCTTTATCACTTAAAAAAAACACTTTTTTATTTTTCCTGTTTATTTATTAATTTATTTATATATGGAAAGAGAGAAGCTTTCTCTTCCCTTCTTTGCCACACACTCATCTCTAGTAATTTGTCACTGACTGATGCTTCTTACCTTCCTTACCCCTGTCATCATCATCGTCATTACTGACATCTTTATCACCATCATTATTATCGACCTCATCATAGTCATCACCTCCATCACGTCATCATCACCGACATCTTTATCATCATCGTCATTATCATTATCAAGATCATCACTGTCATCGTCATCATAATCATCACAGTCATCATCACAATCATCACCAGCATCTTTATCATCCTCATCATCATTATCAAGATCATCATCACAGTCATCATCATAATCATCACCATCATCACCAACATCTTTATCATCGTCTTAATCATTATCAAGATCATCACCATC
>JAOUWY010000001.1:8990135-9004924 GCA_025728095.1 Prietella phreatophila | reverse complement strand
AACTTGGGGTTCAGTGTCTTGCCCAAGGACACTTCGGCATGTGGAGTCACCTGGGCCGGGAATTGAACCGCCAACCCCACGATTAGTGGACAACCCCCAACTGCGCCACAGCCGCCCTAGTAACATAAAGCGATGGTGTACTATTATATCACAACTTCACACCTCACTAATATCATGAACATTGGTTCGGATATACTCAAAATCCATGTTTTCTGTTCGGGGCACACATGGTTTAGCGGTAACTTATGGATGATGATGATAAATATTTTATAAGGTTATTAGAAATGAACTTTTAGTCAAAATTCACTCAACCCTGTTACCTCAACACTATGGAAAATGCACACCAAAAGCTAACAGGACGTTCAAACAAATTTCCCAAAGATCATGGGAAGGTGAAAATTCTGTTCTCTGTTTGTTTGTTTCTTTATTTGTTTTTCAATGATACTCTCTGATGATATTTACTGATGAGGTCATCTTGAAAGTATAACCCTGTTAGCCAAAGTATACACAGTCCCCTCCAAAACTATTGGAGCAGCAAGGCCAATTCTAGTGTTTTTGCTGTAGACTGAAGACATTTGGGTTTGAGATCAAAAGAAGATGAGATGAGAGTTTAGAATTTCAGCCTTCATTTCCTAGGATTTATATCTATATCTGTTAAACGACATAGAACATTGCACATTTTGTATCAGACCACCCATTTTGTAGGTGAGCAAAAATATTGGAACATGTGACTGACAGGTGTCTCTTATTACAAGGTGTGTCCTGTTAGACTGATAGTTTAAACAATAAGTAGCTCTAAACATCTACTCTTGGTTTTAGCCTTCAGTTTCACCTGTGAAGACTGCATTTGTTGTTAAATAGGATAAGCCAACATGAAGATCAGAGAGCTGTCTATGGAAGAAAAGCAAGCCATTTTGAAGATGAGAAAAGACCGAAAATGAATCAGGGGAATTGTGCAAACATTGGGCATAGCCAATGTAACAATTTGGAATGTCCTGAAAAAGAAAGAAACCACTGGTGCACTGAGCAACGGACACTGAATAGGTCGGCCAAGGTAAAAAAAAAAAACAGCAACAACAGCTGATGACAGAAACATTGTGGGAGCTGTGCAGAAAAACACAAAAACAAGTCAGTGACATCACCAACAACCTCCACAGGGCAGGGGTTATGGTATCACAATCCATCATTCAAAGAAAACTCCAAGGGTAGAAACATGAAGGCCATACCACAATATGCAAACCACTCATCAGCACTAAGAAACAGAAAGCCAGATTGAATTCACAAAGAAATACAGAGATGAGGCACAAATGTTCTGGAACCAAGATTAACCTCAGTGATGGAAAGGCCAAAGCAGAAGAATGAATTCAGAAGTTTACGGGAACATTTTGTCTGCAATTTATAGAGAAATGATTCGGGAGGAACTTAATCATGCAGCAAGACAATGATCCCAAACACACAGCCAAATCAGGGGGCTAAAGTGGAAGATTACAGACATGCCTTTTTCACATCCTGAAGAGGAGATTCAAGAGTGAAACCCCTTGAAACAAACAACTAAAAGAAGCTGCCTGGAAGGCGAAAGCCAGGAAAAGCATCACAAAAGAAGAAACCAACAATTTGCTGATGTCACTAAGTCACAGGCTTTATGCAGTTATTGCAATCAAGGGAAATGAAGCCAATTATTAAGTATTATTTACTGTAATTTACTTCAATCCTTATTTGTTCCTATACTTATGCTCACCTAAAAAAATTGGGTGATCTGCTACAAACGATTCTATGTTTTATGTTCTTTAACACATCTAGTTGTAAATACCAGGAAATAAAGTCTACAATCTTAAACTCTCATTTCATATCCTTCTTTTGATCCTAAACCACAAAGCATTCTTCAGGTTAAATGTTTCAGGTTGAACGGTCAGCGCTGAGCATGTGGAACTTTTCCTTGACCTATTGTTGTTGTAAGATGTGTTAGTGTGTCCCGTAAGGCCGGTGGAGCGTTTCCGTGACCTGCGGCCTGATGAACTGGCAGATTTATTCAGCACCACGCAGAGAGTGGCCAACGCTGTAGAGAAACACTTCAGTGCCTCCTCCTTGACCATCGCCATCCAGGTAAACATTTCTCTCACACACTGAATTCATTGATTCATGACAAATAGATCCCAATAAAGTCCATTTCAGTTCCATATTCCACTACAAGATGGAATTAACTAACTTATTCTGTCTCGCCCAGTATGTGTAACATGGCCTGTTATGTGAAATGAGTCTGCCACCCCTCCTTTTCTACACTAATGGCATTATAGAACCACGATTATGGGTTTTTTTTTCCGTCTCCTTTATCTTTTCAGTCTACAATTGAGAATCCATCATTAATAATGGTTTAACTAATGGATTCTGTTACCATGTTTCCATGAGAACAGCTTTAGCAAAGAAATGTTAAAGAACCATGCAAACTATATGTTGTTGTAAACCATTTGCATTGCCTATTGTTTTTTTTTTTTTTTTTTTTACATCTGTCTGTTCCTCAAGGGATCCTTAAAATACAGTCTTAGTTATTTCACATGCATGGAGAACTAACAGGAGAATACCACCTGCTGGAATAATGCATTCATGGGAGAGAGAGAGAGACAGAGAGAGAGAGAGAGAGAGAGAGAGAGAGAGAGAAAACCTTCATTTTGCATAACCTTTGATATTTATGCTAATTCCAGATGGTTTCTCTCCCACTGTGCTGCGCAGCCTGACAAAAGAAAATCATTTCACTTATCTGACGAAAAGCTATAATCAATATTCCTTCACTCAAAGGCAGTGCGACAAGATTGGAGATTAGATGTGTCTGCTTTCAGCAGATTGTCCCAGGCTCCACGGTACCCACAGTTCCCAATAAAAAAAAATGGTTCCATGCTGGAGTTCTTTTCTTTTCCAGTAAAAACAACAAAAAAAAGGTGATGGAAATGAAAAGAATCAAAACTGTTTGTTCTGACCCCGTGGAGGCTGTCTCTCAGATTTACATCACAATCTTGGTAGCACCGTGGTTATGGTTCTGTACTAATCATTTGAAGTTCGCGAGCTCTAAACCCTGATGGTTCGTTAGATAGCTCACCAAAGGGTTTGGCGAATTTCTCTTCAAAGTCTAATTCAACACCTTCTTCTCTCTTGGCTCGTTTATCTGAAATTAAATCATGGTTTACATGCAATTTTTTTAAGGTTAACAATGAGAAGACGGAGATCTTATTAGCTGGTACTGAATCAAAAACTGAAAAATTGTCAAAGTTTTACACAGAGTATTGACAACTCTGTTATCTCTCCTTCCCATCAGGGTAAGCATCTGGGTGTCATCCTTGACGGTATTTTATCGTTAAAGGCACACGTAAATAATATTACACGGTCAGCACATTACCATCTGTGTAATATTCATCGTCTTCCACCATCTCTGACAACTAATAGGACTGCTGTCCTTGGCCATGCATTAGTTACGTCTCGTATTGAGTATTGTAATTGTCTTCTCAGTGGTGTTTCTCAAAAGCTTTTTCACAAACTTCAAAAGGTCCAGAGTTCAGCAGCCTGGATCATTACGCGAACACCTTCGATTGAGCACACGTCTCCAGTTCTTAGACACTCCCATTGGCTTCCTGTTAGATGCTGGACTCAGTTTAAGATTTTACTTTTCACTCTTCATAATTTAGCACCTTCATATCTTCGTGATCTTCATATTTTTCAGCTTTAGGTCTTCTGCTTCTGTAACTCTTGTTACACCTTCTGTACATTTACTACCATGGGATATAGAGCTTTAAGTTGTACTGCGCCGAGTCTTTGGAATCCCTCACCTCAAGACATACGTAATAATTCTAGTCTTTCCATTTTTAAATCACGTCTTAAAACTCTTTTTCTTTTTTTTCTTTTTTTTTCTTTGATTAGATTATTCTGTCCGATATAGCTTTTGTATATTATTATATATTGTTTCTTTTTATACTGCTTATGTATCTTGTTTTTTTGTAAGGCATCCTTAAGTGTCTTGAAAGGTGCCCATAAATAAAATGTATTATTATTATTATTATTATTATTATTACATGTAACCTTTAAGAGTTCCCCCAGATGGACAAATCAAAGCGCCCATAAGAGAGTTGATGGAATGGTTCTTCTTCTTTATTTATTTATTAAAGTACAGCTCTAAACTCTACTTGAAGAAAGTATTCTAAAGGGTTCTTTGACTAAAGGGGTTCTAGGGGTCTAAACAGAACCTTTCACAGTTCCCCTAAAGGAGCAAATCAAAAAAAGTTGTTAATGGAATTTTTTTTATTGATGTGCTTGTCACTTCATCCTTTTTTTAAAAATGTTCATCGGGAGTGTCAAACAAACAGAAAGGCATGCAGGCCGGGACTGACTCAATCAATCTTCTAATCTTTATTTTTAATCTAATTTATTCTGTCTCGTCCACTATGTGTAACATGGCCTGTTACGTAAAATGAGTCTGCCACCCCTCCTTGTTCAACACTAATGGCATTATGGAACCACGATTATTTTTTCTTTGTTTCCTTTATCTTTTCAGTCTACAATTGAGAATCCATCATTGATAATGGTCTAACTAATGGATTCTGTTACCATGGAAAAATCATCCATGAGAACAGCTTTAGCAAAGAAATGTTAAAGAACCATACAAACGATATGTTGCTATAAGCCATTTGTGCTGCCTATTGTTCTTTTACATCTGTCTGTCTGTTCCTCAAGGGATTTTTTCTTTAATTCAATCTTAATTGCACGGAGAACTCACAGGAGAATACCACCTGCTGGAATAATGTATTGAATTGAAGTGCATCTCAGTTCCTTAAGGTTTTTTTTTGGATAGCTCACCCATGGGTTTCTGCTTCTATTTGTTTGAGGGTTCTAACTTTTTTCCCAGAGAGGCCAATTGAAAGAGACTGTAAGGGTGGTTGGTTTAATTTTTTAATTAATATATGGCTCTAAACTCCTCCAGACTTTGTTCTGCAGCACACCAAAGGGTCAAAGTGTTTCTGCTTGTTCTAGGGGTTAACATAAAACCTTTAAGAGTTCCTCCACAGGGACAAACTGAAAAGCCCTTAAAGGTGGTTAATGAAACGTTTTTCTTTTATTAAAGTACATCTCTACACTCTTCGAATATAAGGTTCCTCAAGGATTCTTTGGATAGCATGCCAAATGCTTCTTTGTTCTAGAGTTCTACATGGAACCTTTTTCAGTTTCCCCAGCATGACAAACCAAAGAGCTTTAAGGATAGTTGGATGAGTTCTTTCAGAGTGAAAAATCAAAGAGCCATTTGGTGAGCTGTTCAACGAACACTTGATGGGACTGTTTTTTTGTTTTAATTTTATTTTATTTTTATTATTATTATTATTAAAGGGCAGCTTTGCACTTTTAGAAAGCAATGTTCTTTGGCTAGCTCACCAAAGGTTTTCTATTCTGTCCTTGTTCCAGGGTTCTACATGGAACCTTTAAGAGTTCCCTTAGAGGGGCAATCCAAACAGCCCTTAAAGATGATTGACATATTTTTTTTTATTTAAGTGCAGCTCTACACTCTTTCAAGAAAGGTTCCTCAAGGGTTCTTAATATTTAATCGTTTGTAGGCTTCCAAAAGAGATCTCCTCATTTCCCTAGATGGATACCAAGAAACCTAAAACGGTGATATATTAAACTTTTTTCCTTGAGAACGCATGCCTGCTTTAGATTATAGTAGGGTTGTCTTAGATAAAACTAAGAATACTTTTAGAAAAAGAAAAGTTTAAATCTGGAACCCTCTGGAGGACCCTTTAAACCCATAGCTATCTGAAGAACCCTTGAAGAAATGTAAATGGTGGGATTCTGGTAACATGTTTATCACAGTACACATGATACCATATAGAGTATATATTTGAGATCACTGGGCTTTTAAGGTTCAATTAGTATTCTACTAAGGCACAGGATTTATACACCGTGATAATCTGTATGCATTAGGAATAGAAATGTGTCGCCTAGTTTCAACCCCAGCTGTCAGTCAAGTGAGGTTGGCTATATCCATGACAATTAACAAGTTCTTTTTTTGGACCAACCCTAGCCTACTGAGATGACATTTAGGGACAACTTTGTCATACATATTCACATTTCTGAATCACAAATATTTTCACAGATCCACAATTCTAAATCCTAAGTGTTCTCAGAACTATTCAGGAACTTGTGACAATCCCTCGATTGTCAAATATGTGAAAAATAGGTGGAAAGGTAAAAACCTCACTTCAACATTCATGAGGTGCTACAGCGGTGCCACAGTTCATTTGAAATTAAAATGCTGCTGAATTATTGACTGGGATACTTTGGAATTCCAAACCATTCCTAATTATCTGCTTCTGTTCCCAACAGGACGGACCCGAGGCCGGACAGACGGTGAAGGTAAAGGCACCTCCTTAAATTTATCATGAGGTCTGGCTGATGCTTAGCGTGGACCCAAATCCGTGGAGTTCGTCAATTTTTAATGGGTTATTTTAAAACACTTTGTCTATATCTTTATGGGGGAAGGTTGGAATGACAGATGGAGACAGTAAGAGTTTGGGATGAAAGTCTTTGCCAGAGGCCCGCATTTTTCATACATCTTCCTGGTTGCTCTGTTACAACATTTAAATATTGAATTGGGATTCTTTGAACTCAATAGTATGACTAGGGTTAGGGTTATATGAAATAATCAAGGACATGTTGTTTAGCTCTGTTTCCCCAGTTCAAATAGTGGCCATGGAAAGCACCAATGTGTGTTCACACACTTGCTGCAAGACTCCTTCTTTATCCATCAATTGTCTGTAGCTCTTATCCTACATAGGGTTGTGGGGATCCTATCCCAGGGGACTGAGGACACAAAGTGGGGGACACCATGGACGGGGTGCATTCTATCTCAGGGCACAATCGCACACACAATCATTCACACATTACAAACAATTTGGAAATGCCAATCAGCCTACAAAGCATGTCTTTGGACTGGAGGAGGAAACTGGAGTACCCAGTGGAAACCCCAAAAGCACTGGGAGGACAACCCTGGAGGTGTGAGGCAAAAATGCTAACCATTAAGCCACTGTTCCCCCCACTCCTTCTTTATACTGTTAGCTAATTGATTTAAGATGAAGTGCATTGGCTAGCTTCTTGGGACCTTGGATTGAGTAAATTTGCAGTAGAGAAGTTTTACTTGTTTTGGAATACCCCATTTATCTATAACCGCTAGTGGCTGATCGTCAAGAACAATATAGTGGTGGCGGCTTTACTTTTCACTCGGCTAGCTCTGTCTGTAGACATTTTATCTTGTCTAGCTAGCATTTGTTGCAGTGATTATTGCTTCTGTGTTGGTGCTGTAGTTCCTTTTGATATTGTCATAGAGCGCAGATTGCAGTCTGCTTCGCTTTGATTCCCATCATCCATTTCATGTCATTTCATATCATCTGTCATTAGCGCAGTAATGTACACCAGGCTTGTGTCATATATTATCACATAGTATCGGATATCGGTATCTGAGCATGTAAGTGTCAGTGCATCCTAAATAAGCATATGGTCCGTTATAAATATAATATAAACTAATCAGCTCAGCTCATTCAAATCCAGCACGATGCTTCCAGATTTGACAAATTATGCCCCCTTCTTTTTTAAGGACATGAGCTGATGAAGAAAAGCAGGTAGCGTGCTGATTGCAATGAAGAAGGGTTCGGCTAAGATCTTAATTCTGCACAGAAAGGCAATTGTGGTCCTGGCCCTGCGACGTTAAAACATTGGTGTTAATATTCCGAGTTTGATTAGCCTGATCGGCAGTGATTAGGGTTACAGTGTAACTCGGCAAGACTGTAGATCACCATAAGTAGCTTTGGTATGGTTTGAAATTTAAATAAACCCCATCATACTGGGTCTCTGAGTCTTTCTTGGGTCATCAGTATGATTATTTCCTGAGGATATTCCATAATTTGATGCAGGTTGCTAGACTAATTTCCATGATGAATGGAGGATAATTGCATTTTTAATAAGTATTTTTTTAAAAAGTATTTTATTTTTTGTAGTCAATCTGCTAGGACTAGTATTGTAGTGATTGCTTGAAACACTCACAGTCTAAGTTCACTGAATAAGTTCAGCAAATTTGTAATATTTTCCACCATTCACCCTCCCCAATGCTAATTTTCCTATTGAATGGAATTAAAAGTGTTGTCCCTAATGTGCACATACCCAGTTTTACTACATATGGAAGTTTATTAATTATACATTTATAGTGGTTGCAGTGAGAGAACTGCCTGTAGCCTGAAGTAGGGAGTAGTATTGAAATGTTAATGGTGTAATTCAATGAGAAGTTGTAAAGCCAGCGAACCCAGAGGAGGCCCCATAATCCCAATGACTCTAATCAGACCCGCGGCCACAGGATCTGCCATTTCCGACTCGTCAAATCGAAAACGAAAAACTGCGATATTACATAAAAACCATAACGTTGAGCTTCTTTTTTTGGGGAGCGGAAAAATAGCTACACACTTCCACTTTATGTCTCCGAAGGCACAAGATTTAAAGTCGCTTTCCCTGAAAACGAGTTAACTCCACATAGGATCCAGTGAAATCCTTCAGTAAACGTGCCCTGATTCGATTACGAGGTATCCAGCAGCACTTCCGTTATGCATTGCATTTTCCTGCGCTCTTGTTTCCTGAGTGATGTGAGAATTGTGTCTAAGCCTTTACCTTCAAGAGATCTTCAAATAAGTGCCAGTGGCCTCTTCAGATAGAAAGCAGCTCCTCTAGTTAAGGAAAAAGACGCAGAAGTGGTTCATGGATCAGAAACCCGTATCCGATGGGTCAAAGCTGTATCATCTTTATAGTCATGTTTATTATTAGATACAAATTGTACAAATGGGTTCCGATGTCCCTCTGTGCGCTGGACCCAAACCATTAAAACAGCATCGCCTGGTCCAACATCAGCTGGTCTTTTTCCAGTCTTTAACTGCTTGTGGAAGTGTAACTCCAGATTCCTTTTCCTAGCTGAAGCAGAGGAACCCGATTTTATTTTCTGTTGTTGGAGCCCATTCACCTCAAGGATTGGGATGATGTGAGTTCCACCACTGGAACTGTCACCACAGTTGGAAATAGTAGTTATTTGTGAAGTCGAACCAGTCTGGACGTTCTCTTCTGATCTCTCTCATCAACAAGGCTGTTGCTCTCTGGTCTTTTAGTTAGCACGTTCGCCTCACACCTCCAGCGTCCGGGGTTCGAGGTCCTGTGTGTGCGGAGTTTGCATGTTCTCCCCGTGCTGCCGGGGTTTCCTCCGGGTACTCTGGTTTCCTCCCTCAGTCCAAAGACATGCATGGTAGGCTGATTGGCGTGTCTAAAGTGTCCGTAGTGTATGAATGGGTGTGTGAGTGTGTATGTGATTGTGCCCTGCGATGGACTGACACCCTGTCCAGGGTGTACCCCGCCTTGTGCCCGATGTTTCCTGTGATAGACTCCAGGTTCCCCGTGACCCTGAAGAAGGAATAAGCGGTAGAATGGATGGATGGATGGATGGATGGATGGATATAGCATGTTAGTTATGTTCGCTCAAGATGAACATGAATTTAAAAAATGTGTGTAACTGTTGATATGGCATCTTCTGTGAGGAGATGTTTACTTGAAATGTTTTTTTTTATTATTATTAATTTTAATAGACAGAATGAATGTTTATAGTTGATATAGCTGACTGTTCGTAGAGGGTAATGAAGAAAAGGGTTGACAAATGACAAGAAAAGCATGCTAAATGACAAAATCTCTCATGTATGAGAACTTGGAAATTTCAATACAGTCTAATGAGTGAGAATCAGTAGCGTATGTAAAGGAAATGAGCGAGCAAGGCGGAGATATAATCAGGAAGTAAACGAAGATGTCAAGATAAATGTATGAAGGATTCCTGACAATAATGTCAGTCGTAACAGGATCTAGCTTCTTTTGTGTATTTTACACAACTATTACAGTCCCTGTGAAGTGTCTCGAAATATGTAGTGTGTTCGCATAATTTCCACTGAAGCAGGAAGTCAGGGCGGGACATATCGAGTGGCTCCTCCCACTTTTTAAACAGCCAGTCGCTCAACAACAGCAGCTTCAACAAGGTGATGTTTATAACGTTGGGGCCGGGATGTATCCGATCAACATGTGATTAGACAGAAAATCGGATGAGACGCTGAAGTGCAGAATGATGTCATCGAAATTGTTGATCCCTTTTGGTGGTAGAGAGAGACTGTAAATTTCGAATGCATATATATTCTAAACGCAAGTGTTGTCATTGTTTTGGAGCACACTATCTTATAGATAACCTTAAGGCTAACATATTCATACGGAAAGCCACAAAGCTTCAATGGGGATGTTAAGTAACTGTAAATAAGTATAATGTGTCATACTTTAATAAATTAAAAATGTAATCATTGCAAATTGCTGTGGTTTAAAAGGAATAAAACACTTCGGGACATGTGGATATGGGAAGAATAATCTTTGGGGTATCTCCTCATTTCATCATTCAACACCACACCACAAATTGATTATTTTCATATAACATTACACCCCTCAGGTATTTAATTCCTTAGTTAATCCTGTCTTATTACTCCACATGAACACGCAGTTCCCAATGCCGCAAAGAACTGTTGCGGTCTGATGTTTACATATACTCATGTACACGAATGCCATGGCAATATTGGGCTTTCAATAATTTCTTTGAACTTTTCTTTTTCCAATGCAGATTGATTGTACATCAGTAATCTGTAATCAATGCAGGACCAAAATTATACCTATAGGGTCCAAAAAAATACATACAAACACTTAGATGATTAATTCAATGGGGCTGAGAGTTCTTTAATTTGCCAAGACCAAGACTTCCTAATTTCCTGTTAGTGATCATGATTAACTACAGCTGGCAGCTTCTCTGTGCCAACATAAAAAGGGTTTGTGTGACAGCACTCATTGGATTGACCAACACACAGTACAATGGGAAAGTCCAAGGATCACAGTTTCAGATCTAAAAACAGGATGGTGGATTTACACAAGTCAGGAATGTCTTTTGACGCCATTTCTAAACAGTTGCAGATTCCAAGATCATCAGCTCAAACAATTGCAGGTAAGTACAAGTTATTAGGAAGTGTAGCCAAGGTCTGGAAGAAGCACGAACACAAAAACCACAAACCTCCAAGGCACAGGCCTGTCATGAACTGGAAGCTGCTGGAACATAAGTGTCACTGTCTACAGTCAAGCGAGTTTTACATCACCATGGACTGAAAAACTGCCGTCCAAGAAAGAAGCCCTTGCTCCAAAATCGACACCTTCAAATCCATATGAACAAAGAAAAATCCCTTCTGGAGAAAAGTTTTATGATCAGATCAGACAACGATTGAGTTGTTTGGCCACAATGACCTGAGGAATGTTTGGAGGAGTAACAGTTGGTACACTTTACCAACTGTTAAGCATGGTGGTGGTAGCATTATGCTCTGCGACTGTTTTACTGCCAGTGGAACTGGTGCATTGCACAAAGTGGACAGAATAATGAAGCAAGAGGACTAGAATTATTCAGCATAATCTCAAACCATCAACCAGACGGTTGAAACTTGGAACCAATCGGATGTTCCAACAGGACATTGACCCCAAACACGCATCAAAGTTGTATGTGGAATGGATAAAGCAGGCTAACATTAAGCTTTCGGAATGGCCTTACCAAAGTCCTGATCTCAACCCTATTGAAAATTTGTGCTTAAAAGTCAAGTCAGAGGCAGGAAACCAACAAATGTCATTGAACTTTACCAATTCTGCCAAGACGTGTGGTCAAATATCCAACCAGAATTCTGCCAGAAGCTGGTTGATGGCTACCAAAAGGAACATTCAACTAAATATTAGGTGTGCTGTATGTATATTTTTGACCCTATATGTATAATTCTGACCTCGTGTTGACTACAGAAAACCCCAAATCTGGTGCAGAAAGTGAATCAGGTGCAGGTGGTCATGTGACATGTAGTGCAGTGCAATGGCTGATGTGAACTGGAGTCCAGAGTTTCCAGATACATGACATCCTGTTCATGATGAGTGAATGTAAACTTCATCAGCATTTCTCTCAGACTACTTCTGAACGTTTCCATCCGGTTGTATTCATTTCACATATCTGCTGAAAACCTGAAACGAGACGTCTTACTTGAAAAGTGTGAGCAAGCATCAATCACAGATCAGACAGAGGGAAACTTGTGAAAAGGTTCAGTGAGGACTGAGAAAGGCGAGAAATCAGAAGCTTCAGGGTCTCAGCAATGGAAAAATAAAATCTCCTCATGTCTTACGGGCTTTCTCTTACAGTGTCTCTGATGGAGCTGGAATTTGTCTGCTGTGTTATATTTTTTAGACATTCCCCACAGCACGGCTGCAAATCCCCGTCAAACCATTCTTTCTAAAAGCAATGATATTCCATCTCCTCTCTCAGAGCCTTTTCCTATTTAGAGAAATTGATTGTGTGTACAAAAGGTCTCGCTTTCCTTTTATACATAGTCTGCTTGACATTAATTATTCATTTGTGGCTTTTGAAGGGGGCTGTTTGTAATATTTAGAGCACTGCCGCCTGTCATGTATTATAATTGCACCGAAAATATTGGCACACCTCCTAATTTTCCGAACCCTCTTTGGAAACTATACCAATTAGCATTTTAGTAAAAAAAAAAAAAGGATTCTGAATGGGGGAGGAGCTTCTTTCTGGGCCAGAAAAATGCAATCAGAAGTCTAAAATTAAGAAACTAGATTCTTATTCACTGGATTATTTAGATTTGTTTTGATTATTTTGACAGGACATGCTCTAACAACCTAGCTGTAGCCTAAAATCGATCTCCACAGGCTTCCATTTGTACTTTTTGCTTAACATCCTGCATGGCCGTAACATCAAAAGCGTGAAAAACATGAAAAACTAAATGGTTTTTGAGTTCTGTATTGGAACTTTTTTTGAGCCTCCATTAAAAAATGAGGTGTGAAAAAAAAAAGCAGTTGAGAAATCCATAATGTATAAGTAGAAGCATTAGCCGTGTCCTCCCACACATCCCTGTCTCTCTTTGACTACTTACATCCATAATACACTGCCCTATACGCTGAGCTATACTTAATTAATGTGTTAGAGTGGAAAGACTTTCTCACTGTGTCATGTTCTGATGTTCTGCGGAATCGGGTTCCTGGAAATGGAAATGGAATCAGAATAACATGGGGAGACGTAAAGCTTTGTGGGAGTTTGATACCGAACCATTAATGCTCTATGTGATATTAGTCAGCAGATTTAACTGTATAACGTGATCAAAATAAACAGCCTACACACAAATATCAACTCCAACGTACTGGTTACAGTCTATAGAAAAGTACCGGTGCTTTTAAAATGTGTCATCAGGAAAGGGCTTCCCCAGCATTCAGACTTGCCCATTTTGAAGACTAGAGTGTCCATGCTGTAAGAGACTGTTACAGCAAAGGTATCCAAGGTCCATTTTACAGAAGGGAACACGCCAGGAGTGGAGAGGTTCAGAGAGTGCCATGTTTAATAAACTCAAAACTGCTCAACCCTATAAAGACAAGACAGTATTATTTACATCCATCCATCATCTATACTGCTTGATCCTTTTCAGGGTCATGGGGAACCTGGAGCCATTCCCAGGAAGCATTGGGTACAAGGCAGGGTACAGCCCTGACAGACTTCCAGTCCATCGCAGGGAACACTCACATGTCCATGCATGTCTTTGGACTGGGGGAGGAAACCAGAGGAAACAACCACACACACACAGGGCCACAGTGGGAATCACACCCCCATTCCTGGAGGTGTGAGGCGAATGTGCTAACCGCTAAGCCACCATGTGCTAGTATTATTTACGGTGGTTAAAAAAACAACTCCACAATATTCCTGACACAGCTGAGGTTCTAGAACAATAGAAATTAGAATGTTTACAACACATCCGTCCTTTCAAATAACAAACCCATTCCAATGGGAATACTATCCGCACTAAATAGTATGCAGAAATTAGTATAACAAAGTTACCCAGATGGTCTAGTATTTGTCCGTGGTCACTTTTTCTGCTAATAATGTGTTCTCTTCCAGGCACTGACGTTCTCTTCTTTTACACGACATGTCAGTATATCCTAGTAATTGCATACTCTTTTACTACACACTCAAAAGTATGTACTCTTTCTTCACAATAAGAGTACGTACTTTTAGTACATTGTATAACTGGTCACACGGCTGGTCTTTTTAGCAGCTCCCAGACATCCTGCCTCTGATGGACTAGTCCACCTTAAGTAAAATGATGGGGAGAATATTATCTAAATAAACAGAATAATGAAACTAAATGCATTGTTTAACAAAAACAAACTAAACCTCAATTAAATAAAAAACAAACCTAGCATGATAGTAGAAACCAAACAAGCTAAATGCATAATCATGCAAATAAAGCAAAACAGAATGGCTTAGTGGTTAGCACGTTCACCTCACACCGGGGTTCGATTTCAGCCATGTGTGTGCGGAGTTTGCATGTTCTCCCGTGCTGCGGTGGTTTCCTCCGGGTACGCCGGTTTCCTCCCCCAGTCCAAAGACATGCATGGTAGGCTGATTGGCGTGTCTAAAGTGTCCATAATTTACGAATGTGTGTGTGAGTGTGTATGTGATTGTGCCCTGTAATGGACTGGCACCCTTTCCAGGGTGTACCCTGCCTTGGGCCCAATGCTTCCTGGGATAGGCTCCAGGTTCCCCATGACCCTGAAGAAGGAATAAGAGGAGGGAACATACCACTGTGATTGTAAAGCATTACTGTCACTTTAAATGACCTGCA
>JAOUWY010000001.1:8975544-8990035 GCA_025728095.1 Prietella phreatophila | reverse complement strand
TGTGAGTGTGTATGTGATTGTGCCCTGCGATGGACTGACACCCTGTCCAGGGTGTACCCCGCCTTGTGCCCCATGCTTCCTGGGATAGGCTCCAGGTTCCCCGCAACCCTGAAGATGGAGTAAGCGGTAGAAGATGGATGGATGGATACCATTCTGTAAAAACTCTAAGGAGCGCTATGCATGAAAATCCCAGGAGATCAGTAGGTCTTGATATTATGCCATTCCATCACATCAATAATATAATGGTAAACTATTATTGGACCCCAAAACATTACAAGGCACTTTTATGAACCTGATGTTTGTTTGTTTTTTTGTAAATTCAGCAGCAATAAACATAGTTAGGAAAGTAAACTCTCTGTGAATCTCTTTATATTCACAATTTCACCCAAATGGCAAAGGTAATGAAAGAAAAGCAAAGCCAAGCTCTCCACACAAAAAAACATATTTACTTCTGCTTAATGGATGGTCTTGGGAATGCTTGGATTTCAGTGTTGTCTTTTTTTTTTTGCCACAGTTGTTAATGTTGCTTTTGCTCCCTCTTGTCTCATCTCCTTCGTATTCATTAGCCCCGCAGTGCATGCTGGTAGCATCAATCCTCCCCGGTGGAGAAAAACAGCCCTGCGGTCATAGCATTAACAGCAAGGCACGAGTTGCTCCATGCTGCCGAACCCCGCATACTCAATCACCACCTCTAATGGCTGTGGTATCCTAAAATGGAGTTTTGACTTATTGGTTGGCCGGGAAGTTCTGCGGCATGGTCGAAAGTTTGCGTTGGAGTCGTGTTCTATGTGGTACTTGAGGAGTTAACTGGTCCATGAGCCATCTGCTGCCTGGGGAGACTGATACTTCAATCATGTTAAGAAAAAAATAAATCAACATGAATTATTAACAAACACAATGAAGCTGTTTTCAGAAGTGAGCTCTATGGGAGTGAAAATATGAGAATACGAGTAAAAAAAAAAACAACAGCTCTGGCGGACCTCCTTTTAATCTTTATTTTTATTGCCAATTTAGCGATGGCCAATTTCTCAGCTGCTGTGAGTTTCAGAGGAGATGATATAGGTTGTCAATACAAACAAGGTTAAATTGAAATAGATTTCAGATGGAATTTTCCACTCGAATGGATGAACTGTGGCCCGGGCTGAGAAACGCGCATCCATTTTCAACATGGCCTGCGAAAAATAATCTGCGGACCTGATGCAAGTTTGTGTTATATCTTTCGATCTTTTTGCTGTAGGACGATGGCCATCTTTGGGGCAGTGTGAAAGCCTTAATGGAGAGGACTCCATTAACGTACTGCATGCTTCTTAAGTAAACAAGTAGAGTAATCTCCATATTTTATAAACTCATTTTCAACATGGACTTACTCTAAATTAGACTCCTGCCCAGTCCTTTTATGAAAACAGATTATCTTGTGCATGTAGCGCACCTGCTATGTTAAGTGCGCTCGTGACATTTGTCACCGGTGTTATTGCAATCAGGTGCTGGGAGTTTAAAAAAAGAGGGCGTGATTGAATAAAAAAAGCCACACTCTATAGAAATGAATGCATTTTTACTAACTTCCCAGCCTGAAGCTACATGAGGACCGAAGAGTGTTCTAAGTATTCATATGGTAAAATTGGGTTTCCTCATTCTCCATCTAGCAGAAAGAAAGCGGGGAATGACTCAGGAATTTAGTCATTTGTCTTCCTTAGGAGGGTCATTTATCTTGCTTCTAGAGCATGATGGTCTGAAGTACATTAAAAAAATGCCTGAATATATACATCATTGCCAACATAACTCAGTTGTGTGTATATGGACTAGTCAGATCAATGGCTCTCTGTTCATAATGGATTTATAACATCTTTATCTTTATGTGTGGAGAAGGTCATTGCAGTACACATGCCTCTTGTACATCCTATCCTAGTGCCTGTAGCTAAGGGATTATTCGGATGATGTTTGGACTGGAACTTGTTGCACACTGGGCATCTATCGATCCTACTTTAAGCGCAGTCCAATTAACATTATTACTGCTTCTAGCCATGGATGTGTACAGTGCCCTCCAGCCAGTGGATGTGTACATGAAGTACTCCATATGGCTACTGTACCTCTCTGTGTGCGCCAAGACCACCTCTGGTGTTTATCGACCAAGAACTCTATTTTGGTTTCATCTGACCATAGAACCCAATCGCATTTGAAGTTCCAATAGTGTCTGGCAAACTGAAGACACCCGAGTTTGTTTTTGAATGAGAGTAGAGGCCTTTTTCTTGAAACCCTTCTAAACAACTTGTGGTGATGTAGGTTTCTTCAGATTGTAGTTTTGGAGAATTTCTGACCCCAAGATGCAACAAACTTCTACAATTCTCCAGCTGTGATCCTTGGAGATTTTTTGGCCACTCGAACCATCCTCTTCACAGTGCGTTGAGACAATATAAACACACGTCCAAATCCAGGTTGATTCATAGCATTTCCAGTTGACTGGAACTTCTTAATTATTGCCCTTATGGTGGAAATGGGCATTCTTAATGCTTGTGCTATTTTCTTATAGCCTCGCCCCATTTTGTGAAGCTCAACAACCTTTTGTCGCACATCACAGTTATATCCCTTGGTCTTTCCCATTGTATGAATGACTAAGGGAATTTGACCTATGTGTTACCTAAGATTTATACCCTGGTGAAACAGGAAGTCATGGTTGAACAATTTTCTGTTCCTAATCACCTAGGTGTAGTAAAAAAAGTAAAATATCAGTGGGAATATACGTCAAATATGTTTTTCTCATATGAATTCATAGGGGTGCCACTAATTGTTGCACACCTATATTTAACAAAGAATTTTTTGTTTTACAAACCTGTGTTGTGTTTGCAGTTGTTTGATATCCATGACAGCAGAGCATTTTTGTGAATTTTTTGAACAAAAGATCCAAAGGTTAAACAAGGAAGACAATTTTTCACAGCCTTCTTAGCTCATGTTTACCAAGGTTCTCAATATTAGTGGAGGCCACTGTATATCTGGAGAAGAGTGCTCGAGTTGGTCCTTTAGCTAAACCACTTTTAATATGCATTTGATTTGCGTTGGTAATTGAGTCACATCCTGATAAACATGATGTGTCCTTTTCCGTAATTGAGTGTGCTACCTTCACGAAGGACAGGATGTCGGAAAGAACATTTTGTCCCTTCTTTCCTCACAGCTTTCATTTTCATCTCGTCCATATCACATAGGTAACATTGATTTATTTCAAACTGTTTCATATGATGGGGGGCACGGTGGTTTAGTGGTTAGCACATTTGCCCTGCACCTTCAGGGTCTGGGGTTCGAATCTCTGAACCATCCTGTGTGCACAGAGGGTTTCCATCACCCTGTGCATTGGGGGATTTCTTCATGTACCCTGGTTTCCTCCCCAGTCCAAAGACATACATTGTAGGCTGATTGGCATCTCTAAATTCTCCATAGTGTGTATAACGGGTGTGTGATTGGGCCCTGAGATGGCTTGGCACTCCATCCAGGGTTTCCCCTGCCTTGTGCCCCAAGTCTCCTGGGATAGGCTCCAGGCTCCCCACAACCCTGTGTAGGATAAGCGGTATATGATCGTGTCATAAATGTCTCATTTTCTATATAGTCATACCCTGGGTTTTAAAGAAAACTAAGGGAATTTAAACCTAATCTGATTTAAGTGTATTACCCTGTACTGTGCTATCCATCGTTACCATTATGTTTAAATGAAAACCAAGCGCTCAAAACAAATCAGATGAAAATTAATTAGCCTGCATTTCTTGTGCTGGGATACCCAGTGTTGCCATTATGTTTAAAAGAAAATTGAGCACACAAAATAAATCAAATCTAAATTAATCATCCTGCAATTAGCCCGCTTGATTGAAGCTTGCGTACTATGCGTGACTGGCAGATCTCACCAGAGGCCACGTAAATATTAGTTCTGCAGCGATTGCGTAGGTCCTCGCATCCATTCGTGTGTCTTTGTGCAAAGAGCAATTCGGAGCATATGCTAACCAGCGTGAAGTAAAATGGTCCCATCAAACGACAAAGCAAGATGAATCTCTTGGTAAATTACGCGCCGCTTTTGGAACCAAGCTTGCAGAAGGCTCTGGGGGGAAAAAAAATAAATAAAAATAAAAGACTCTTTCTATAATTAGGAATTCTAGCTGCATGAGACTGTCGCTTTTACCCCCATCTTAATAGGAGCACAGATGTTCATGACAAAATGCATTTGTCTGGCTGTCTGACTAGATTTAACCTAAACAGTATAAATGGCAGAGCAGCCATTTTGCTCATTTGTCCTGAGTCAGGAGCTAATTAATAGGCATCTGTTTTAATTATGAACTTTACAAACCTTTGATTTTGAGGGTAGCTAGTTTCACGTCGCGCATGTTTGTCATTGGGAAATCAGGTCCAGGGACGTATGAGACGGTTTTTATTGAAGGACAAATGCAAACTTCTTGGAAAAACAGCAAAATCTATCAACATTTTTGAAGAGTATGGTCAATTCACGTCAAGTAGGGTTTGTCGTTATTCCTCGAAATAGAGAATTCCTCCTGAAGCCACGGTGCTTGACTTAATGTGAAAGAGTAAGAGACAAGATGATGAGTAATGCAGTGACACAGGAACGTACAAAGACCTTTTGAGAAAAGTCACACGAGCCTCGCACGTGAATAATCACATGATTCCACATGTGAACTTTTCTAATGTTGTGCACTGTGTGGTTTATTTTCACAAAATATGTGGAACATTGACAGGTGAAAATAAATGAATTGTGTAAAGGAAAAAAAAAATCACGTGGAAATCAATGAATTATGTGTGTAAAAAAAATCACCAGCTTCACATTGTTGATTAATTTCTTTTGACATGATTTTTTTAATGATTCCTTTTTCAATGTAGTAATGTTTCCACGTCATTCATTTTTCACATTTTTATTTCTCGAGATTAATTAATTCATTAATTTTTCAAAAATGTGTATATTTTCAGGTTCATTTTTCAAAGATTGTTTGTTTTCACCTGTCCATTTGTTAATCTTTTTTTACATGATCCATTTATATTTACCTGTAATTTTATTTTACATCATTTATTTATTTTCATGTTATTATTATTATTATTATTATTATTATTATTATTTTACGATTCATCAGCCTTGTGCCCAATGCTTCCTGGGATAGGCTCCAGGTTCCCCGCGACCCTGAAGAAGGAATAAGCGGTAGAAGATGGATGGATGGATCCACGATTCATTAATTTTCACCTATTAATTTTCACATGATTTGCTCATTTTCAGGTTCTTTTTTCCATGATATGTTTATTTTCACATGGTAATGTTTTTTGTTTTTGTATTTTTTCTGCATTATTTGTGCATTTTTACATGATTCCTTTATTTTCACATGTAGTGCATGTGGCTTTATTTAATTCCGTATTATTCCCATCGTGATCTCATATGGATGTGCCTGAATATCCATGTGCGATTTGACGGCACAACACAAACATGCCTAACAGTACAGTAAACACTAAACTCTCCACGATAAACCCTGATTTTACTGAGAATCTATATGAGCAGGTAAAATGACTTGTGCAAGTTGATTTTGTAAACATGACATCTCTGTGGGATTTCAGAACAATACACAAGCACATCTTCAGACACGCAGGAAAAGCTTGTCTCCTCAAAACACATGCAAATTGGGACGTGACGCACGTTAAACGCCTGACCTTTCCACAGCTCCTGTTTTTTTCCCCCCTGTCTGAGTCACACTGATAAAATTAGAAATGGGATATCAAGAAGAAGCCTGCATGCGCTTTATACCAAGCGAGCATCCAGGTAGGATGGGAAAGGTCGGATAGATGAATTGTATTGTTCCATGAGGCGCAGCCTGAGCTGATCACAGCGCTATACGTGCTATAATACAGAAAACGAAATGACATCACATCAGCACACACACAGTTTCATGCATGGCCTCATTTTAGATCAGGCCTACACGAGGCTGTATTTAGCCTTGGATGCAGTCTGTTAGCCTTTAGTCCTAAAGTTTCGACTCTCCCCAGCTTTTCTAAATCCGTTCTAAAACGACTTCTTCGCTCACTGTATTTTTCTTCAACATTTCCTCAAGGTAGACAAATTTAATAATACAGTCATTATGCAAATGGTCTCATTACCACATGGCAACAAGGCAGATGCCTGCAAACACGTTATGTTGTTTGTAAGATTTATAAACAGTTATTTGCCGAGCCACGCGCTGTTTATCAAAGCAGACTAATGAAAAATGAATAAAAAGCCCAGCGGTGTGGTTATTATACCCTGGACGGGTGCAGGATAGCATGACGAGGAGCTGGGATGATAGAATGGAGGGTGTTATTTGTGCAGAATTACGATCAACTCCTGATGTGTCCGCTGATGATACTTAATAAAAGTGTCCGAAAACTCTCATTTGTCTCGACGTGAGAGACAGGACGGCATGTCCTCACTCAACACCGTCTCGGGATGATAATATGAATGATAAAACTTGTAAGAAACTTACAAGATGCCATTAGGCAACACTTTTACCGTGGACAAATCCAAATTGAAGAAATATTCAAACTGGAAACGTCCCAACTTCCCCTTTATAGACATGTGATGGATGACCTTCATGACCCATGGTGTGCGCAGTTATAGGAACATAGTAAATGGTGGCATGGCATGATGTGGACCGTTATAAAACCAGAGTTACCTTTACCACCCCAAAGTTTTCCAATAAAAGTATGTCTCGAAGTGTTTTATATAGCTTACACCGCAGCAAATTGCCAGTGTGATACTTTTTATCCGTTTATGGTTGCATTTCATGTTGTGGAATGTCTGTACAGGAAAGACAACATAGAGAAGTTCCTGTTATCATTTATGTTATAGCAGCTCTGACTCTAAACAGATGCTCATTCCCTCACCAGACGCTCTGCTTGTTCTCTCTCTCTCTCTTGAAATAATTGTAAATATCCAGATTTTCACGTTACCAAGAAAACAGAAAGCACAACCATGGTCTGTCCTGAAGACTTTCCAGTAGTGGAAAACTGTCTATTATGACGCACTGACGCTCAAGTTCAAGTTCATGTTCAAGTGCAACCATATACAGCGGGTACAGTACACAGTGAAACGAAACAACGTTCCTCCAGGACCACGGTGCTACATAAAACAACATGCTAACCACATGAGACGACACAGAACTAAATAAGACCTACACGTTTTTACATGAAGTGCATGTGAAAACGTGTGCTAATGACGCAGGACAGTACAGTACAACTAAAACAGGACAATAAGCACAGTAAGTGACAGTGCAGCACCGACCAGTACACAGTTTTAGTGTGGAAGTGTCCGATATAACAGGTAGTGAAAAAGATAGGTGTCAAAGAGTAACCATATCATTTTAAAATGGTGTAAATGTAAACATAACATGCTGTGACTTAGACTTCAGCAGATTAGATTATACCAATTTGGACCTAGCAGTTATTGCTGTAGCAGCCAGGTAAAGTGTATAATAGTGACAAGAAATGAAATACGATATCTTGATAAGTACAGTAGCAGCAAAAATGCAAGAATGCAGGAATGCAGGAATGTGCAAATATTGCAATGGTAATGGTATGGTGTTCAGTTCAGAGTGAGTGTGTGTGTGTGTGTGTGTGTGTGTGTCAGTCTAGTCTCTGAGTATTGATGAGTCTGATGGCTTGGGGATAGAGGCTGTTACACAGTCTGGCCGTCAGGGCCAGAGCCGAATTGTTCGAAACCTTTTTCCAGACGGCAGCAGGGTGAAGAATGTCTGTGATGGGTGTGTGGGGTCATCTACATTGTTGGTGGCTTTGCGGATGTGGCGTGTTGTGTAAATGTCTATGATGGAGAGAAGAGAGACCCCAGTAATTTTCTCAGCTGTCCTTACTATAGGCTGCAGGGTCTTGCGATCCGATACGGTGTGATTTCTGAACCAGACAGTGATGCAGCTGCTCAGGATGCTCTCGATAGTTCCTGTGTAGAATATTGTGAGGATGGAGACTCCTTCCAAAATTGTTAAATAAATTAAATAAATTGTTGTTACCGATGAACAACGACTGTGTTTATGTTTTGTGAGAGTTGTTCATGAGTCCGTTGTTTGTCCTGAGCAGTTAAACTGCCCACTGTTCTTCAGAAAAATCCTCCAGGTCCTACACTCTTTACTTCTCCAGCATCTTCTGTATTTTTAACCCCTTTCCTTTTATCACTGGCTATATGGTGTTGAGATTCATCATTTCACAATGACGACGACTGATGGACTCGTACATGACTATTACAAAAGGTGCAAACATCAAGACGGCAACACGATACATAAAGATCTGGGAGGGGGGTAAACTTTTGAACAGGAAGATTATTTTGTCTTCTGGGAAACATGTAAATATCTTATATATCTTCTGAAGGGCCGTACTAAATGAAAAAAAAATGAAGATATTTAAACAAAATAAAGACACTCTATAAAGGTCATCCTGTTTAAAAGTTTACCCCCCCTCACCCCACCCCCTAACGGCTCTTAATGTATCATGTTTCGTTCTTACGCATCAGTGAAGGTTTGCACCTCACTGATTGCAAATGTACTGGGAATGGTTAATTTATACAGGTCCCTGTGGATGCCCTTTTCCTACTATCATTTGAATGGAACTTAAAAAAAAAAACATTACTCCATTTCTGAATAATGAAGTAAACGCAACATGGTAAGTTTTGTTTAATTAAAAAAGAACCAGTTGTGCAGGGACTCAAAACAGAGAGGGGGGAAAAAAACCTTGACTAATGTGCACCCAAGGAGAGTGGATTTTCACAAGCCACCCGTACAGATGGTCTAGTTTGTGACAGCATATTGCAGTGAGGAGCTGCAAAGGACGTCTGACAAAGTCAATTTAAGTTTTAAAACAATTTAAAAAAACCACGTGCAAATCTCTGAGGTTTACCAGACCTACGCTTGGCGGAATTTACTGTAGCCCTCTTGTGAGCAGGGAGAGTAAATATTTACTGCAGAAAATCAGCACGGCCCCATGCCAGATTGTGAATTAATTAAGTATTGTATCTGTGCAGATATTGTGCTTGCTAGAGCGTGACTGAGAGAAGTGATTGTGATGAAAGCTCTTCCTGTTTTTTTTTTTCTTTTCTCGTACTTGTAGCATGTGCACGTCCACGTGCTGCCGAGGAAGCCTGGAGACTTCGAGAGGAACGACAGCATCTACGATGAGGTAACTGATGACAAGTTTACACCTTTTATTTCAGGCTTGGGGGGAAAGTTGGACTCTTATTACATTTGATAGAGAAAGATCTCTACACAGCAATGTAAATAACAGTGTATGGGATCGGATAAATACACAAGCTACTCAAGAGTTAATGTCCTGATGTGAAGCATTTCGTGAAGCCTCAAGATGAAAGCTGCTGGATGTAAGGTTTGGGCATTTGTGGTATAGGGAGCCCCCTCTGGTAGAAACACGCTATTACAACTTACATTTAGAAGAACTTTCATAACATAGGTTCTTCACTGCACAAAATGTCCTGGTGAAATCAAAATGGAAGTGTGGCTTTTAGTATGCGTATGTTAGCCTTATATAATAATCTGCGGTGTGCCCCAAAGCAGTGACAAAATGCGCACTTAAAAAATTACTGTCTCTCTTTACCATCAAGACGGATCAACAATTTTGAAGACATCATTGTGCACTTCAGCTTCTCGTCAGATCTGTCCACATTTTGTGTATTCTAGGCTTAGAAACTCAACCCTATGAGTTGTGTAAGAGCAAAATACAGTCAGCAAAATAATAATAATAATAATTCTTATTTTTAAATGTTAAAAAGTATTATTATTGTCATTTTTATTATTACTATTTGCACTTTAGTGTCTCAAATGCTAACGAGGTAGGTAACATTAATGATGCGTTACCACTCATCTTCCACTTCTACTTCCACCCATTCTTTATGGCCATACTTTCATTTAGAATCTGTCCAATCAATAGACGTCTTCCACGCAGCCTAGGGCTTCACACTGTTGCTCCAGATCCTTCTACAATAAACTGCTGCCACGTTTCATGCGCTATTCTCGTAAATACTAATCTGGGTCATGCAAGCAAGAGGGGACACATAAACATCAGCGATGCGCCTATGTGCTGTGCATCCTCAGGCTAGCTGTAAATGCGGCAGGTAGCCACAACACCACTTTTCACTTCTTATGGCAGCCTCTTGCCAAGATATTTGCAAATGTATCACGATGACAAACCCACACAGAAATACCTTCGTGGTCTTTATAGTTCCGTCCCTATTCCGATATATATTCCACTTTATCCCCCCCCCCTCCCATTTGTTGTACTGTGACATTTTAAATGTGCAATCATCGCTGCTAGAGGGAATAAATAAATAGCAGCCACTACAGGATATACTAATGACCAGCCTGAATAGAAAGCAGCCTGCATTTATTAATACCCCAAAGTGCTTCGGGAGGGGGGCATGGGGTTTGGGAAGAATGAAATAAATGTGCTTGTTTTGTGAGAGCAGTCTAGAAATTTTTACGTGTCTATAAATAATCGTTAAAGGCCTTTCTGGTGCATGTCATGGTGCTAAACGGTGTGGAGTCACACCTTTAAGTGTTCAGCTAGCTGTTGCCCTTGAGGATGACCAGAGGAAGCTGCAATTCTATTGTTTCCGTCTTTCTTTTTGCATGTGTTGTAATTGATGTCTGGAGGCGTAGTACAGGAGCAGCGGGCTTGACCATTTTATTTGAAGGCCTGGTGAGTGGCATTTAAGTGAAGTAGCATTCAGAAACTTGTGGATGAATGTGCCAGTTTTTACTTTTTTTTATTTTTGAAAAAGTCACACAAAACGAAAAATGGATCAATGGTGCAGCTATTTGTATCACCTGTGATAACATCACTGGAGGTTAGCACGTTCACATCACACCTCCAGGGTCGGGGGTTTGATTCCCGCCACACCCCGTGTGTGTGTGGAGTTTGCATGTTCTCCCCGTGCTGCGGGGGTTTCCTCGGGTACTCCGGTTTCCTCACCGAGTCCAAAGACCTGCATGGTTGGATGGATGGATGGAACATCACTGGAAAACACAATAGAAATTATTCTGTACGTCATACACATTGTTTTCACTTACGTTTTGCATTTGTTTGCAGTTCTTATTTATTTATTTAAATGAACTTTTATTTGCTTTAAAACAAGATCTTGGTGGCTGAGGGGTATTTTTTAACTTGCTCAATTTAGTGCTAAATCCACAGCTCTGTCAGTAACCCTATCCGTGTTTACGTTTCAGAGCGGGTTCCAAGTAGATCCCCTTTAGAAATTGAAGAATCCTTAGCTAGTATTTTTCTAAATGTGGAGGTACCTATTTTGTGTTTTAGTCTTCAGTGATTGTTACAAAATGATAGTTCTACAACTTAACAATGCACTAAATATAGGTCTAAAAAAAAAAAGTTCAATCTAGAACACCAAATTGTTCTTTGCTCATTTTTATTCTTACTATCTGTTAGATTTCACCCTCTCACAGGAATCTGCTGTGTACACCTTTTCGATCTCCGTCATACCTTCCAGCCTGTTTTACCATTAACGTCTAGTAACTTTTAGTTACTTTTAGTTCTATGTTGCTATGAGCTAGAAAGTGTGGTTTGCTCCAGAGTCAGGCATGCCCGGAGAGTCCGAAATGAACACACATACACTGACAGATATGAGCGTGTTCAAAGGAGACTTTCCGATTTATTCATTCAAAACAGAAGTATTTATACACATTGTACACATTGATAACAGCACTGCGTGGACGATTTCTACTGGTCCAGGTGTCAAGACAGATTTAGACAAAACACACAGCACATAGTCATGATACAAAATAAGTCCCATGTCATGTTGACACAGAAGTACATAATAATATAATCAAGGATAGCAGTTGATCAGCTTATTCAAAGAGGTAACTAAGTGATTACATTCATCATATATTTGAGAGCAGTTCATAATATAAGAGGGTACATAATATAAAATATAAAATGATAAAAAAGATTTTCCTTTCAGTCTGTTTGCCGACAAATAACATAAAAATAACATCTCAAATGTCATAACATCTTAGCAGCTTTTAGATCCTGTCAGTTGTGATATTTCCCTTTTGTAGCCAGAAACTATGGGGCCTGCATACTTTTGCACAGTATTATATTTTGTTTTTGTGTGCAGGCCTAATTGAATTCACTTTGCTTGGATTAAATGCTAATTGAAGCCTCTCTGTCTTTGTGACTCATTAGTAACATTGATTGAGATTGTCCCAAAAGAAGAAAAACAAAAAGAGGCGAAGACTTCTGTCTTGGGCCAGGCTGTTGTGGACCTGCTCCCTCTGTTGCATGGTGAGACCAAATGAGCATTTGCTCATTCCATGCAAAATGAAACCTAGTAGCTGGTTAATCTCGGTATGAAGATAACAACTGAGCTCCTATTTGGGGTAAAACTATCAAAAAAAAATTTCTTTCTGAAGTATCTGACCTATATGAACTTTAGGGCAGCGCAGCTTCTCCTCCACTGTGGTGCTTCACCCTATACATGGATCGCTCAATGAGACTGTCTCACATGACAAAGGAATAAAGGTAAGGTCACAGGAATACATTTTGCATAAAGCTTTAACAGAATTATTAAAAGACTTGCACAACACTTGAATTACAATTAGACCGTCTATTTACTAGCAGAAAAATATACAAGGAACATACCGTATGTTCTTCTTTCTATATTATATTCAGTATAATGAATTTACACTGGTATACTGTGTTAACTTCTGGCAGAGCTGGCAAAGCATTTTGGCAGTGTTTGTATGAAAATATCAGAATGGTGGTTTAATGGCCAAGTGCACTAGTTTATACAAAGAATTGCAAGATTACATGACAAAGCCACAGGCAACAATGGTAGTATAATACACATGTGCACTGAACAGAAGTTGATACTATATACAACTATGGCACAGTAAGTAAAAAACAAAAAAAGAATAAATAGAGTTGAATATTGCACAAAAAAAATTTACTAAACCACAATTCAGTCAAACACAGTCATCGTGATTGTGATTGTGCAAAAAAAAAAAAAATCTTATTGCATTTTTTATAGCTTATGGCAATAGTTCCTATCATTGTCCTGAACCACTGTCCTGCACAATGTAATTTTTTCTCCTTTAACAGGGATTTAATCTAGTTAACACACCAGTTACATGACATGTGCAGGAAAAAACATTCATAGTGAAACTCTGACATGCTCCTAGTGTTCCCTAAATTCGCGTTTCAAAGCGACCCTGGTGGATGACTCTGATGGCTATGAAGATGAATGAGTAAATGATGAATAAGGTTAAAATTCTTTATTGAATTCTCAATCTGAAATCTTGATTAATGTCTTAAACTCCCATATCTTAGGGAAGATTTCCAGGTAAATTTCCAATAGGTTATTGGAATTCCATGGTGGACTGTCACCCAATGAATATTGTGTTTTAATGGGAGTTCGTAGTACAAAGAGCATTATGGGCCTATATCAGCAAACCAAGTGTGAGAACCATGAATTTTCATGGGCCCCAAAAAACAACAAAAACAAAAACATTGGAGTTTATTTAATTAATTAGTTGAATCAGTTGTGTTGGAAGCAATAAAAACAATAATATGTGTAGGACAGAGGGTACTCCAGGACCTAGTTAGAACCACTTGATACACATTGACATTTCAGAGATTAAGATTTTCTCCTTTTATAATACAAATGAGTGGTTTTCTCATTTTCTCAACAAAAATAATTAGTCCATGGTGGAATGGCACCTAATGAATACAGAGTTTTCGGGGGGTGAGGCGGAGGGGGTTTAGGAGCTGTTGGATAGATTACAGCTCTCACATGGTTTAGGAAGGTTTGGAGTATCCCCCAGGAGAAGCTGGAATCTATGGCCAGGAATAGAGAAGTCTGGGCTGACCTTCCCATTTTGTTGCCACAATGACCCTCAAAAGGAAAAGTGAAAGGAAAATTAATAAATACATTTTCTGTTAGTATGTGTAGTTGAATAATTCACTGTATAGTAGTTACTCAATAAAATGTGTCACGATGAATAACAGTAATAAGCTGAGTCTGGGGCTGAATAAGTTCCCTGTATTTGCTTTTTTACTGGATTATGGAATGCTCTTTCCACAGCCAACGCTGGAAGTGACAGTCAGAGCACCAGAGCCATTGCTCACAGACACGCAACTCTCTGAGTCTAATCTGTTAACAGTCACAGTGGAGACAGCTTACTCTGTGCCTGAGGTTTGGAACACTGCCTCTGGGCCTCAACACAGTTACGTAGCTGCTCTACAATTCCCCCTAACATCACAGCAGGTATGAGAAGATACCACTGTATTAAGTGTATTATGACTGGATTTGAATGAGTAAATAAATAACATCTCTCTTGCCATTTCAATGCTATAGGTTCCCAACCCCGGTACTGGTTGTACTGGTTCAATTCAATTCAATTCAATTTTATTTGTATAGCGCTTTTTACAATAGTCATTGTCTCAAAGCAGCTTTACATGA
>JAOUWY010000001.1:8934299-8945764 GCA_025728095.1 Prietella phreatophila | reverse complement strand
CCCAGTCCAAAGACATGCATGGTAGGATGATTGGCGTGTCTAAATTGTCCGTAGTGTATGAATGGGTGTGTGAGTGTCCGCCATTGCCAGTCCCAAGCCGGGATGCGGGCTAGCAACCCGTCCCCGTAAAAACCCGAACCGCTATGGAAACGACGAGAGAAATTTCTCTCTTGTCACCCAATACGCTACTTAGCATAGGTGGAAAAGAATAATAAGAAGAAACCCTAATACAGTCGCATTATTATAAACGTTGAAGCCGGAACTACTGGCAGAGTTGCTGTTAGAACTTCTGACCAATCAGATTGAAAATTCAACAGTGAGTTGAGAGATTAAGTTCAGTTCAGATCCTGATAACTATAAAAAACAAAACAAAATAAAAACTTTTGAATATTCATGATGTGACAAGGTATCACAGTCATCTGACAGGCAAGACTGGTGAGAGCGCTGCATTCTTTTTCAGCCTCCTGTTGAACCCGCATCATGATGCCTCTTGAGCCTCATCAGATATTCGCAGGAACACGTGCTTGCTTTGACAAGATATCATCGGAGGCACTTCTTTTTGACAGTCGGGGGAATATTATTTTTGCGGAGTAATTACTGTACCAGCTGCTGAAATGTATTTACATGCCATCAGGATGGCCTCTGTCTTAGCGGGAGACAGGAGATAACGGGTGGCAGCAATCTGTTCGGGAAGTCCCCTTCTTCCCTACGAGCCTGGACTACACATACTCTCTCTTTCTCTCTCTCTCTCTCTCTCTCTCTCTCTCTCTCTCTCTCTCTCTCTCTCTCTCAAACACACACACACATACATACACAGAAACAGAAAGAGCAATGTCAGTGTGCAGTGACTGTTTAAGCAAGAGGAGGCAGCTGGGGACTTGGCTATGGCACCTGATGTCACTGAAAAGAGAGAGGAACTACTAGCAAAGGGAGCTGTCAGCCATCTGTATGGTATCACAACCTTTCCTTTTAGACGGTGACTTCCTTCTTGACACATTCTATCATTACGTGTGGTTCTGCATGACATACGCTCTACTGAACTGGTTTTCTCGTAAGCCATTCGATGATATATTCAAGCCATCCCCATGGATGTATAAAACTGGGTGTACGTGCAGATAGCTCGATGATACAGCTCTCTATAACTATTACTGTCAAGATGTAGCATGTGGAAACTAATATATCACGTAGAACCGGTTGGAGGTAAAAAAAAAAAAAAAGCATCGGAGCAAGCGAAGTATTTCCTACAGTCCTACATGCTTGTGGAATAAATGTGTTGTTATTGTAGAAAGAAAAACGTATATTATCATTGATGGTGATGTAACGTGAAGGTTGCAACATGACAAGTGTTTTATTAATGTATTTATTTATTATTCTCTTATTGACCCCAGAGCTTGGTGAAAGAACAAACAACTGGATGATGAGTGATACCTGGAACTAGCTTATTTCTTGGATGTTCCACAATGTAAAATGTAGCTATAAATGTATAAAAACTACTAATGACTTATTTAATAACTAAAATAATTGTAATTCTTGGCAAACTCTTCGTGTATAAGAGGAATGAAATGTTTCCGGACACGGCTGTTTTTGGATAATGATGAATTTCAGAGTAGTAACAGTGATCTGACAGTAACAAGATTTGCGTCGGGCTTCATCACACCAGCCTGTCAGTCATTATTTTCAGATTAACAGCACACACAAGCAAGCGCTTTATTTCTTAATGAACTAAAAGTTCAATACAATATGTATATTACAGCTTGAAAGTTACTTACCTCAATGCGTATTCCAGTCATTTATCATTTTCCTATATTCCTTATATGTTCATTAAATACAACAATTCCAGACAAGAATTTCAACACTTAATAATAAACTTATATGACATAACACATCTAACACCATATTTCAGAATGCAAATGTTGAATCAGCCGGTCACCGCGGCGCTGATAACCCAAATACCAATTCATTAATATTATGAGTCAGCACTTTATTCTCATTTGAAGGTTTTGTACCCAAGGATTAATTTTTATTTTATTTTATTTTTTTGGAAAAATAACATTTTCAAAACTAGACTGGAAATGATCCATTATCCAGCATTTAATTAAGAAACATGATGCTGTAATAACAAATGTATTTGTTTTCATCTAAAAGGAAAATTTTGACTCTCAGTTTCATTAAATGTCAACCTCGGTTTCCAGCAAATTGGTTCCATTTTAAAATGAACTGGATCAGATAATTAGGATGTATTAAGGCCTGGCAAATATAAGGAACAAAATACATGGAGAATATGTGACATGTAAGAGAAAGCTCATTATCAAGTGTTATTTGTCCAGTGTTAAGTATGTGTTCTATGTATATATCGTTAAAACTCATTCGTGTTTTTCATTGAAATAATTGAAATAATGAGCAAGCGTTCAGGGCGTCTCATTTTCAAGAGCAAATTGCAACAAATATGATTTCAGAAGCCTGATGGCTGAGGCTTTGAAGGAATGCGGTTAGCGTTGTCAGAAGCATTGATTTTCTACTTTGTTGTAAAAAGAGGTCTAAATTTAATACCGTTATATTATGACAGTCCCTTCGTAAGGCATTCACAAGTTGACATCAGGCGTTATTTTTGCTCCTTTGGACTTTCCGGCTGTCTTTTCCAGGAACTCGTCCTCCCCCATGTCCCGCTCACAGCAAAATATGACACCGATAAACATTCGTGTAATCATCCAGACTCGCTGACTTTTCTTTTTTACTTTCAGTTTACTGGCATGAAGAATGCATCAGTAAGTACAATCCCATCGCAAATGCTCCTCAACAACAAATGTCATTTTCTGACCACAGCGAAGCATCGTATGGGGTAAATGGTGCAGATTTGGACTCTGTGTGATGGTCTCAATGCTCAACACATGCTGTGTGTGTTTGAGGATCTGAGACGTGAATAAACTAAGAGTGAGAGAAAGCAAATCTGCCTAACTCTTGCCTCACAATTTATTCATATATTTGCTTGTGCTAAGATGCAGAAGCTCAGTGGCATTGATAACATGGTTTATACTGAACTATGAACACATAATATGTTTACTGGGCATTATACATATTGAACCTTACAAGAAGTTAGCACTGATTCATCTGAATTATCAACACACAAACCTCCAGAGAACTGAAAATAATAAAAAAGGCAACTAAACAATGAAGTACTGCGTGTGCAAAATCTTCCATTAATGCAGCTTAGCCACTGCAGATACCACACACACTAACAACTCATCCTTTTATAGGGTGCCATTTCTTTTTTGAATCGAATGACTAGTCATATTTTTAATTAATGGCTTTGTTTGAATTACTTTATTTATTACTTATTACATCATATTAAGCATTCATGACCATTCAAAGTTTGCACTTTCATACAAAATTATAACAATACGCTTAACGGCTCATAAAGGTTTTATAACACACTATGAATTTATTTATAGAACTGTTTCTTGATTTAGTGAAAGTAATGAGAGTGGAGGAAAAGAAAATGACCTCAGAACATGGATTTTCCTGACCTAACCCTACATTTGCCCTACGCTTAAAATGCAGGTGTAAATAAAAGCATTGATCATAGAGCAAACTCAGCTGTCGATAAGTAATGACACCCTGACTAAATAATTCAGCGGTATTTTTAGGTCTGTTAGATAAGTTTTGTTTTTATTTTTGGTCCTCATGGGACATCCGATTTCTGGCTTTATGTTTGGGAAAGAAAATAGTAACATTTCCTATGAAACCCATATTCATAAATCGTTATAACTGTGCTAAAAATTCTTGGTTTATAATATAAGATTCCTTGTTTATAAATTCAAATATTGTGCTATTATTATAATCAGTCAAGTGACGCTATATTGCATATACAATATGATGCCATAGACCTGCAAATCTTAAGCATTTTAACATTGGAGTACACTACTACGACTTATCACTCAACTCAACTCTCTGATATTAAGTGATCCCCTGCAAGCCCCTCTTCCCGTCATCTCACGGCCTCACTTTCTGTCAGGGTAAACAGAGAATGTTTTACGCTCATTAATGTGAAATAAAATCAGCATTGTATGTATGTATGACTTAGTGGACATTAGACAAGTAAATGTGTATATAACATTGTCAAAAAAAAAACCCCAAAAGATTGTTTTATTGGTTTTAGTTAAAGTTTTAGACATTTACATGCACACTTTTTTTTTTTACCATAAAACCCTGTATATACACACAGTCCAGTTTATATCGCGGTGGGCTTAATTGAACTGTGGATGATGGGTGCAGAAGAGTAAACAGCGTATTTAATCACCCTGTATAATTGTTTATACTGTAGCAAATTGTTGTGAGTTATACGATACATTATTCAAATAGACAGAAATCCAATATTACATATCTGTGAGTGGCAAAAGTATGTGTACCTCTAGGATTAGTGGTTAAAATTAGAACCAGGTGTTTTCAATCAATGGGATGGCAATCAGGTGTGAGTGAGCATCACGTTTTATTTAAAGATCATGGATAAATGATCTCTTTTGTGGAAGTGTATCATGGAATGAACAAAGGAGATTTCTGAGGAACTCAGAAAAAGAGTTGTTGATGCTGATCTGGCTGGAAAAGGTTACAAAGCAATCTCTAAAGAGTGTGTTCTCCACAAATCCACAGTCAGACCAGATTGTGTACAAATGGATTAAATTGAAGACCACTGTTACCCTCCCCAGGAGTGGAGACCAACAAAGATTACTCCAAGAGCAAGACGCGTAATAATCAACGAGGTCACTAAGGAACCCAATGTCAGTTCTAAGCAACTAACGGCCTCTCACACATTGGCTAATGCTAATATTCATGAGTCCACCATCAGGAGAACACTGAACAACAGTGGTGTGCATGACAGGGTTACAAGGAGAACGTTACAGCTCTCTCAAAAGAACGTTGCTGCCTGCCTGCAGTTTGCTAAATATCATGTAGACAAGCTAGAAGGCTGTTAGAAAAATGTTTTGTGGACTGATGAGACCAAAATAAAACTTTTTTGTTTAAATGAGAAGGGTTATGTTTGGAGACAGGAAAACACTGAACTCCAGCATAAGAACCTCATCCCATCTGTGAAACATGGTGGTTTTAGGATCATGATTTGTACCTGTTTTACTACATCTGGGCCAGAGCAGCTTGCCATCGTTGATGGAACAATGAATTCTGAATTATACCAGCTAATTCTAAAGAAAAATATCAGGACATCTGTCTGTCAACTGACTCTCAAGAGAAAGTGGGTCATGCAGCAAGACAAACAGCCTAAACACACAAGTCAACCTACCAAAGAATGGTTAAAGAAGAATAGAGTTAATGTTTTGGAACGGCTAAGTCAAAGTCCTGACCTTAATCCAATAGAAATGTTGTGGAAAGACCAGAAGCAAGCAGTTCATGTGAGGAAACCCAACAATGGACTAAAACTCCTCCAAGCAGATGTGCACGACTGATCAACAGTTACCCCAAACGTTTAGTTACAGTTACTGCTACCCAACATCAAATGCTGCAAGCAAAGGTTCACATACTTTTGCCACTGACCGATATGTAATATTGGATCACTTTCCTCAATAAGTAAATGACCAAGTATAATATTTTTGTCTCATTTGTTTAATTGGGATCTTTTAGGGCTTGTGTGAATATCCGATGATGTTTTAGATCATATTTATGCAGAAATATAGAAACTTCAAAAGGGTTCTACAACTTTGAAGGTCCACTATATCTTAAACAAATCATTTTAAACCCTAGAGCTATGTTCTATACTCCTCTAAAAGAAAATAATGTAAACTAAAAAAAATAATAAATCATTAATACAAAAAGCAAAAGCTTGATAACTTTTTATTAAAAAAGTTGATTCATGTTATGACAGGATATAAGTAGCACAATGAAGCTAAATAAATGATAACTCTAGGTTTGAGGCATTTTCTTCAAGCAGCATTGAGAATGGATCTACAACACATTCAGCTAATAATAACAGCACATATTTGTTAATGTTTTCTCGTCAATTATGCTGTATTTAATGTTCTGCATTCTTCACATTCTTTTATTTGCATATGTCTTGAGGCCAGTCATGGAAAGTTCATTAATGCTAGTACGTTGTATTTAAAAGAAAAACAACTCCACTTGTTCATATTTGATTTGTGTTTAGCTCCAGAAACATGACTGTGAAATTGAAGACATTCCGTCCAAATGGAGATCGGAAGATGAGATGGCAAAGGAGGCGACGGAGTTGAGAGGCCTCTTCAATTAGGTTCTTTTGGTAAAAACCTCAGTATAATGTAAACACTGTCCAATTAGTATTTCTTAGAAAAGCAGTAACATATTCTTTATAACTGTGCTCTTGTGGCCTCTCTGCATGCTAAGGAAAATCGCTGATTATTTGATTTCACGATTGTTTGGCTTTAACTAATGACCAGGCTTTAGCTAAAAAAAAAGTGTCTTATTAGTTGTGTGTTATTGTTCTGCATTAAAAAAAATAAGAAGAAAAAAGCTGCATTTATGTTTCAAAGCAGAACTTTTCTTTTGAAACATTTTTCCATTATTGGTTGTTCATATGTTTAAGTGTATGACTAATACTGAAGGCCGCATATCTATAAACATCCTGCCTTTTGATTTTAAAAAGGACCACCTATTATCCTTAAAGAGGGTATAACTTTTAGAAAAGATTTCAAGTTGAAATCGCTTTTAGGAAGCTTAAACCATTAACCACCTCAAGAACCTTTGTAGAAACAATATGTAAAGCAGTCTGGATGTTGCTGTAGCTGAATTCAGGCAAAAATAAGACTAATAATTAGGTCAAACTTATAACATATTTTGCATCTCTACTTAAAAACCTAAAATGTAAATACTGTATATTTGACCATTACGTGGATCATGTTGGTTGGCAAAATAGTCAGGATGCCTAAAGATGGCTAAGACCTTGCTAGCTAAGTGAATGTTATAATTTGACCAAGTTGTTGGATATCTATACGCCATAGTGAAATCCTAATCAATTCAGTTTGTAATCAGATCCTGACTGTCAATATGTCTGTGATGCTCCTACAATGCATTCATAATGAAATCTTTGAATGAAAATTCATCCCTATTTGCACTTTTGCATGAACCATCCATCCATCCATCCATCCATCCATCCATCTTCTACCGCTTATTCCTTCTTCAGGGTCACGGGGAACCTGGAGCCAATCCCAGGAAGCTTCGGGCCCTGCGATGGACTGGCACCCTGTCCAGGGTGTACCCTGCATACCAGACTTCTGTAATTTACAACTTCTGCAAACTTCATACATAATAAAGCGTCTACTATGTGTCTATAGGAGCAATAAACATCTTTGTATAGCTATTCAAGGAAGAATATAACACAAGTAAGAGTGCTTCCCAATACACAGTCCACTGTACAGTAAGAATAGGTTTATTCGATCAAATATGTTGGTTATATATGTCAGGACTGCCTACTCTTACAGTTGGAGGCACTGACAATCAAAAGTAGCCCATTTACACATAAGGGGGGAGAAATGCCCTTCATTTTAGCATAGATTAACGTGGTGCTGCAGATATCGTGAAATGGAAATGTCATCCTCTTGGAGAAACCATAATTCGAGCAGTAAAAATGCTTATAATAAATTATCTATTAAGAATCGACACCAGCAACCTTGTGCATGAATGTTTTAACAGCTCAATTATTCAAATACAGTGCTGGTTTCCTCTTTAAATCAACAGTAAGATGGCCAGTTTCCTATGGTATTGTGTAGGGTATTTTGCAAGACCTAAACAGTAAATAACCTCTATTATCCCCTTGACCACTACAGCAAAGTGTGTTCTTGTGTTACTTTGATTGATTATTTGTTCTTTGCGCTTGGCCGTGCAGTCGGTACACAACATGCCCCCTTCCTGCCTTTAGTACATTCATTTCTGTGAAAACCCCCATCAAGGTTTTATGGAGATCAGTACGATTAAGTAGCACATTTATTCCACAGCCCAGCTCTCTGATATGCAATGCAAAGGCATCTCACTTTCTGTTTGTTATTCATGAGTGTCCTGAGCTACATTTCATTACTAATCCCATTGGCATCATGTAAATCACTGAAAGTAACCATATTGGGATTTTTGGCTTATTCCCTAAGCAGATGTGTCATCCTGTCAGTGAGGAAAATGGGGAAAATATGATTTCAAAACCCAAGGTGCTTTCGAAAAAGGTCAGTCATCCGTCTGTAGCCGGTAAACCATCTGTTACACAATCTGCCATTCAATTTAAATAAGGTTCAGCCAGAGGTAGGACACATGGCTCAGGTAAAGTAAGAAATACAGCAATCGTTATTAATCCGTGTACTGATTTCTTAGCACAGCGTCAGATTCCGGAAGGTTAAACTGTACAGATGTAGTGCCTATTATGCTTCAAAGTATTAGTGCTTAAATTGATTCGCAGAAATGCTGACAAACGCAACAGTAAGCCAAACACAGGAGGAAATGCCATTTGCCTTGAATAGTCCTTTATTGCGTAAATATATTGTTAGTTATCCCAGATCCGCAGCAGCACACTCGAGGCTATTATGGCTCATATTCTTTTATCAATGTGGAAATAAAATGATCTTGACTTGCCACTTATTCATCGGGAAAGGGAAATACAATTCTGGCAGAGTGATGTACGCCTTCCAGTAATCAAGTTGTAAAAAAAAAGGCCCCATGAATTTCAAGAAATGTTATTGAGAGGTTTCCTTTAGAGAGATGTCTTGGAGAGTTTGGGGCTGATCTATCACTCATGCGCCTATCTGAAACATACAGGAAGATATCAAATCCACAGCATAAATTACCCTTGCAACCAAGGCTTGCAGTCTTCGTTTGAACTTCTAATGCTCCTCAGCGAAACATGGGCATTATCCTTGGCCTTGACATGAAGTAATTGCTTCCTACCTATTACAATGTCATATCCTGAAAGCATGCTGGATGTAATGAGCTCTTAGAAATGAATCATACATACATTGCTTATGGCATGGCATTTTAATTAAAGTGACTTCCAAGATAATATTGAGTGCATGCTTCTGCAAGGGCATTATTTACAGATCTCTACAGTAATTACCTGCCTGATATAGCTATGGGTCATTAAGAGCACAACACCTCTTAGTGATAGTCAAGCATGTCTACATAATGCAACATTAGATCTTCTTTTGGAAGAATGTAACTACTTGGGCTACAACCTGTTAGCCTGTCGATTCTATTTATTACCGAGTACAAGCTCAGAAAAAGCTAATTACTACTGATCATAAAAAACCCGATAAAATCACCTGCCAACTTGTCATTATGAGTCTCATTGGCTCTGTTCAGACTTGGCATGAGCTGTAAGTTTTGGTTATGAAGGCACAACGTAAGGGAATAAACCCAATGTGTGTTTTATTGGGGTGAGTCTGAATCTCCTGATCAAAGTCCATGATGGGGGTTAAAACACAGGTTCCCAGTATTACAAGATGACAATCCATATTCACATCAAAAAACCTGGAGGAACAGGAACAACAGGGCAGAAGAAACCAAACTAATTGAGCCGAGACACGGAAGAGATGAACACATTAGGGTCATCAAGCGATGTCACCAAACCCAAAACCAAAGCACATTGAGAAAACACAAAACAAAACACTGCGAGCATTACTCGCCACACCAGGAGAGGGAATTCATGACAGAAGCCCCAGCGTTTAAGGACTGTAAGGGTTGCCAAATCTACCAAACGAAGCCCAATACCATTTGAAAACCAGCACCACAGAACTAGCCCAATACTATAACTTAAATGACATGTTTAGCCAACAAGCCACCATACTCACAGTATCAGTGTCAGAAAGACATATTTGCAGACACATGTCTCATTAAGCTGTAGAGAAGACACCACATTCCATAGGTAATTTGATATGCAGATGTAGTCTACAGTCTACTACTGCTCCAGCTTTAAATTGAAAGTGTAGCTATACATGTCGTGTTTCTAGAACATGTCCAAGCATGTCCAGACAGGAGTTTCAAGCTCGGTACATTTCTCTGCTTGATATATCGCTTTGCTTGTATTTTCTCATTTGTAAGTCACTTTGGATAAAAGCATCTGCTGAATGAATAAATGTAAATGTAAATTTGCTGTTGTGCTTTCTGAGTATTTGACTCTATGGCTGTAAAACAAACAAAAGCCCATGTTGAGAACAGAATAAAGAAGTGTCCAAAATAGAGGTCTCGTCACTTGGCTAAATGAACAGATTTAATGTAATGTAATGTATATAGAAATGTATATAAAAATGCCAAGTCACAAAAAACCTGGCAACCTTTGATGTAGTTAGGGATGCTTTTCCATTTACACTACAAATGTAGCATGGTCATATGCATCCCAGACCACCGCCGATTGTGACCTGAATGCTCAATTGACCCTAGCTTGTATTTAATGTTGACCACATGTGATTGGATTTCCTGTAATGGATCTTAATACCAAGTCTGAATGGGGTCTTACCCTAACCCTAACTATAGGTTTTAAAAATCCATTACAGTCAGTTTCTGGGAGGAAAAACAACTCTATTTTAAAAGCCCAAATTTGTTTTAGCTTAAAATAAATAGAACGCCTTTTTCTGGCATACCTAAATGGAGCTGAGCAGGAACTCTTGTTATAGTGTCAAGTGTAATTAAGGGAAAAATGCAGCTTCCTTTGCAGTATTTCTGATGTTATATGAAGCACATATCTCACTGACTTGGAACTAAATGAGGCAGTGAGATTGATATGTTTAGAATCACGTACGTCTTTATTGTGTGATAAAGCTTGTTATATTTATCTGATGCAGTTCATGTGTTAAACAAGACCTCTGCAAACCCGTTGACTCATGACGTCTCGAGCTTGAGTGACAACCATTCATCTCCAGATGTAAAGCCACCTTCAGACACATGATGAACTTGGCCTGGATTTTGGAGTATGCACAAATCCCACATGGTGGCTGGTGTTCAGGCGTATTACCAACATCATTTGCCAGTAATGGATTTGGAGCAGTGAGACATTTACTAGCTAAGTTAAATGGACGCGTTGGCCATCATTTGTGCTTTGGGAGGAGCAGCATTGAGACCTCAGGGGTAATGTTATTTTCTCCCTGCCCTCCGTGTTTTAATCATTAACACTGCCATTTTGGGGATGAGATTATAATGGCTCCTGGGTGCCCGGGGTGGATGAGCTGGGGAACAGGCTCCCATTAATGACCGTTTTTAAACAAGCACTCGTCTCTGCGGTTAAAGGACACATGGTGCTTGCAGGGTAATGGCGGAGCTCTTAGTGTGGATGAATTTGGCTCAGAATGTAGGGTGGGGTGAGAGAGGAAGACAAAAATATATCACCATCCAGTCGCTTGTGCTGTGCAATGTGAAATGTGTGGGGACTGGTTCCTTCCCTACAGAAATCTTCAGAAATGGAAGTTACATAATAACAGTCCTTTCATTTCTAATGAAATATGTTGCTATATATA
>JAOUWY010000001.1:8913223-8924450 GCA_025728095.1 Prietella phreatophila | reverse complement strand
TGACAGAAAAGTTTTGTTAGAGAGAAAAAAAAACGTATATCCATCTTGCATAAGTATGCACACCCTTTTTTTAGTTGGGAATGTGGGAATGTGTTCAGAATCAACCAATCATATTCAAACTCATGTTAAATACACCTGCCATCAGTTATAGTGACTGATTACCCCCAAATAACGTACAGCTATTCCTTTAGGATGTTCCTGACATCTTCTTGGCAACATTCAACTGGAAAAGCCATGAAGAGCTTACAAAAGCAGGTACAGGAAAAATATCAATCAGGATAGGGTTACAAAAATTTTCCATGGCATTGGATATATCATGAAACTGTGTAAATACAGTAATCAACAAGTGGATACAATATGGCAAGACCATGACAGTACTAAGAACAGGATGTCCTTCAAAAATAAATGAGAAGATCAGGAGAAAACCAGCCAGGGAGGCTGCCAAGAGGTGTAAAGCGACATTAAAATAATGTAATTCATTTCTGAAAAGTACTGGTTGTACTTATTTATTTATTTATTTATTTTTACATCTCCCAAAACCACTTTGGATACTGGTCTGATGAGACCAAAGTTGAACTTTTTGGCCATAATACCAAAAGATATGCATTTCACAAAAAATCCCAGCAAATGACCAAAAAAAAAATCCCAGCATTTGCCACCATGCTTCCCCCGTGAGAAGCATGGTGGTAGCACCATCATACTTTCAGGCTGAACCTTAAGGCTTCTGTTTATACACTTAAGATAAAGAGGATTTTCAGCTTTCAGCATGACAACGATCCGAAGCAAACCTTCAGATCAACAGAGGAATGGCTTCCCCATCACAAGTTCAAGGTTGTGGAATAGAGAGTCCAGACCTAAAAAGACTCTCCTGACTCGTACCCAAAAAGATTGAATGCTGTGATAAAATCTAAAGGTGCTTCAACTAAGTATTAGTTTAGGGATGTGCACACTTATGCAACCAGGTTATTGTACCTTTTTCATTTTTTTCCTTAAAAGGATTCTTATTGTTTTTCAGTTTGATTAATAGGTTAAAATTTCACAATAAATCTAAAGTCCTGACATGATTCATCTTGGATTAATGTTTAATCACAGAAACCTGCCATTTTTACATGGGTGTATAGACTTTTTCTATCTACTGTACATGATGGTGACTGTGGATAAAATTTTGTTTTATTCTGTATGCAGATGTGTATATATTGTGTATATTGAACACATGAGAGCACTCTTGATGCTACTGGCAAGACAAAAAAGCACAGGGCAATTAAATTAGAACAAATATTAAATAAGCAATCCATAAGATGACTTAAATTGCTTTTGGGGCCGCTTTAAAATCCTAACAGGACTCTAATTGACTGCTTTATTAAAGGCAGGTGCACTTGGAGACTAATGTAGTTAATCCTATAGATAAAAACCTCACAGACATCGCTGGTGTCAAGTGAAAACTAATATACACTCAACAGCCACTTCATTATGAACACCTGTACTCCTGCCCATGCAGTGCAATACATACAGAGAGGGAAATAAGTATTTGATCCCCTGCTGATTTTGTACATTTGCCCACTAACAAAGAAATGATCAGTCTATAATTGTAATGGTGGATTTAATGACTTGGAGAAGATCTGCAAAGAGGAGTGGGACAAAATCCCTCCTGAGATGTGTGCAAACCTGGTGGCCAGCTACAAGAAACGTTTGACCTCTGTGATTGCCAACAAGGGTTTTGCCACCAAGTACTAAGTCATGTTTTGCAGAGGGGGTCAAATACTTATTTCCCTCATTAAAATGCAAATCAATTTATAACATTTTTGAGATGTGTTTTAATGGATGTTTTTGTTGTTATTCTGTCTCTCACTGTTCAAATAAACCTACCATTAAAATAGACTGATCATTTCTTTGTCAGTGGGAAAATGTACAAAATCAGCAGGGGATCAAATACTTCTTTCCCTCACTGTAAAATCATTCAGGTCTCGAGGTTCAGTTACTGTTCACACCAAACATCGGAAATATCCATACCACTTTTCCGACACAGAGTCGCAGGGAGCCTGGAGCCTATCCCAGGAAACTTTGGGTATAATCGGAGGTTCACCCTGGATGGACTGCTGACCTACTGCACACTATGGACAATTTAGAAATGCCAGCGCATACCTTTGGACTAACCCAAACCGTAAAACATGGGGCGAACGTGCAAACTCTGCACATGTAAGGTGGAGGTGGGATTTCAACCCCCAACCCAGGAGATGCAAGCTAACCAACATGCTAACCACTGAGCACTGTGCCCCCTTACATCAGAAATATGATTACAGATGATTAGTTGTTGGTGCCAGATGGGTTGGTTTGTATTTTGAAACACTCCTGGGATTTTCATGAACAACAATCTTTAGAGTTTATACAGAATGGTGAGAATAGCATCCTGTGAGCGACAGTTCATTTTGAGGGAACACCTTGTCGACGAGACAGGTGAGAAGAAAATGGTTCACGAGACAATGGTTCACAATTCAAAAACAACCACTCTATACAAGCATGGTGAGCAGAAACGCATCTCAATATATCAATCCTCGAGGCAACAATAGCAGAAAACCATATCAGGTTCCACTCCTAGCCAAGAAAAGGAATGTGAAGCTACAGTGGGAACAGGCTCACCTAAAGTCACCATCATTCTTTTGCAGAGTTGTAAATCGTCTCTGAAGTCATCCATCGGGTAATTTGTTAGATCTCCAATTACAACAAATTCAAGAACCTTGAATCAACTGTCAGTGCAACTATTGATTGGTATTCTGGCAAAAAAAAAAAAAAAAAAAAGTGTTGAAAACATCTCATGGACATGGTTTGTAAAACACTTACTGACTTACTCGCATTTATAACATGAAAATAATAATAATAATAACACTCAGGTTTTTACATTATAGATACAGATCTGAAGCCAATCTATAAACGTGTACGTATATATAGGTAGGAAAACCGTTTAAGAGACAGTGGCATATTTGGAATTATTTGAATACAAACCCCACAATAGGTCACCTAAATCATAAACACTGGATGTCAGAGAGATAGTAGATAATAATTGCTAAACTAGATTCAAAATTACGTCCATCGTGTTTGTATTCGTACAAGTTTTCTGATTCACCCGCAACACTGAACCTTATTGTACGATAGATACGGCGAGGGACAAACAAAGCCCTATAGAGGAGACAGAATCAAATACAAATGCTAACTTTGCCTTTTCCCTGAAGGCTGTTTGGCAATAAAAGCAGAGACCTGATTTTCATTCAGATAGCAAGCTCACGGTATTGCTCCGTGCTCCTCGGCCCTGCTTTACAGCGACGGACGGATGCGTGCTGATCTTCCCGTGGTTCTCGGGGATTCTGGGCTATTTCCTCTGCCTGCCAGAAACAACACTGTGCATCGTATTATTGTGTTATTCCCTCCCTGTGTTGATTCGGGTGGAAATGAACGTTTGGAAAAGGATTTGCAGAGACATCCTGCGGCTGAGCTGTGTAGCAAAGAGAGCACTTCTTTCAATGTTATTCCTACTCACAGTACAGAATAGTTCATTTAGAGTTAGCCTTACTGCGAAGGTTCAAAATTTCATACAGCGTAGATATTAATAGCTTAGATATTCATTACCAAGTTTATGCATTCAGCTTCAAGCTAGGTGGACTACAGTTAACAGGCAAAAGTTTGCATCCCCGCATAGTTTGGACATTTTGTGCATCATTGCAAAGGAGAAATCCGGCAATCTTTTGAAAAGATGGTTAGCCTTCACTCTTTCAGTATCCAGGCCTGATCTGAAGAAGATGTAGAGCATCTGACATGTCACGAAGAATGTGTAGGAGGTGGACTACGGGTGTCGGATGTTACAGGAAGATTCAAAAGCTTCTCAAAGGATACAAAAGGCGTAGTTGTAAAGGCATTACTGCTGGACATACATGTTATAAAAGCTACCTTTTTTTTTTTTTTTTTTTTTTTTGCAACAGCAACATCTACAGTCTTGATGAACTGGTCCCCCGAATGTTCGGAAAGTAAAGTTAAAGGAATTAATAACGTAAGAGTGATGGTCCAAAGGGAAATCGTCCACAAATTGAAATATTATATGACAGAACTGCTGTATGCTCAATTCTGGTTGGTCGTAAGCTGTGGATTCAATTTCTGTAGCAGCAGCTCTGACAATACTGACTACGTTTACATATTCTGAATAAGATAATATTGTGATTAAGGTGTTTACATGAGTCGCTTTTAGAATACTCCTTTCATGTTCAAGTTTCACGTTATAGAACCCAGATTGATTACTGGCACATGTCATTACGTCCCCACGCCACACCACGCTGTCCGACGTCCCTCCAGAATTTAACGTATCAACATACAGTTGGTCTTCGTTATGGGACCGTATACAGTTTTTATTTTTAATTTCACGAAAACTTCAAGTGCAGTTAATTATTTGTCATGCTATACGTGCAAATAGACGACTGCTGGAAGCCTTGGGCTGCGTTCCAAACTGCGTACTTAAATACTGTATAGTAGCTGAGATACATGTATTTTGTGTACTATATAGCAGGTAAGTACGCGGTTTCGGACGCAGTCGTGCTCTCTTATTTGCCGTAAAACGGTCGAGCTCTGCCGTGTGTACGTGTCCTGTCACAAAATGTGGTGAAATCACCCACACGACGTTAATAGTGTGATTAAGGTGTGTACATGTCTGTAATACACATCCATAATGCGACTAAAACAGGAGTACTCCACGTCTTTTAATTCCATTTGTGTTTACTTCAAGTATGACTTTAATTGGATTAAGGCTGTTTACATGCTAGTTTCTTAATCAGAGTATCATCTTAATCGGGTTGATATCGGATTATTGTTGTCCATGTAAACGTACTGACTGTCACCTGCAAGTCAAATCGCAGGTTTATAATAATGCTATTTAAACTGTACAAGTATATAAGGTATATGAGGAATAAAATGATTAGGACATGCTGTTATCAGGAAAAAACAAACACCATCATGTCAGTGATTATTTTCTTATCACAGCACACCCCTAAGTGGTTCATTCCGTACTTGAAACACAGGCTGGATTGTCACTGAAGTGACAGCACATGTCATGCTTGTTGGAAAGATCAGCACAGTACAGTTTTTTTTAACTACTACTTTGCTGAGGAAGCATGCTGCTTCACTTTATTTTGGAGATTGGAGGGGATTGAGGGCAAAGCAGGACCTAATCAGTTTCCCTCTCTATTGTTTAAAGTGTGGGCTGCACGGATCAATTTGACATTGCATAAAAGTCATCTGATCCTTTTTTTTTTTTAAAACAAATGCAACGCTGATTAATAATTCATTCATGCATCGATTTGGTTTGACCTTTGTGTCCACCAAGCAGGTCAATTATCTCATGGAGAAGGAGGAGGTGGAGAAAATATGTAAATAGAAGTGTTCCCTGGGTTCTATTAACGTTTGAACACTCCCATTTATCATGATTATGGGTCGTGGAGAGACGTAAAAAAGTTTTTCACTGGATGCTGACAGCTCACTGTTTACTTAACTCTTAACACTGACTTCAGTAATGCCCAGTGGTGGAGTCATTATAAAACAGGGTTGTGATTGTGTCTGAGATGAGACTTGTAATGGAGCAGAGCTGTCAGGAGATCTATGGGCCTAAACAGCTGTGAGACATTCGGCGGCGGATCTTTGCTTCATGAAAGCAAAGCCAGAAGGAGTTCAAGTCTCTGCCTCCCTGGTGCACAACAAGCAAAGTGATGCATATTGGACGAGCACCAGTTGCTTTGAGTTTTACGACAAAAACATTTCTCTCTCTCCCATGTCATAAGACCAATTGCATCAGTGTGAAGCGATGGCAGGAAAATAAAAACAAGTCTGGATGTGGGGAAAAAAATCAATTCTGTAATGAGTTCCGTAATGAATCATCTCGGTTACACGTGTCTGCTAGATGAGAGCTGGGAGAGTATTGGTTTCCGGCATATTTAATAGAAATGTGGCATCATGGATCACACTAATGAACAAGATGCTGCTGCGCCATCCCTGGACTATCATGTTGACCGATTCTCAACATCAAGCTTTGAATATGTCACATTCCGAGCTGTAACTTATATATGTTCTACATCATGATGCACTTGATAAGTTGAATACTACAGCACACTTCCTACACATTCCCACCACAGCACAATTAACGCATGGAAACCCATTATGGTCTGCTTCTGTCTTTTCTATCCCATAGTGCGAAATCACTATGGGTGGATTCTGGAAAAGTGTCGAAAAATATGGTTTTGACAAAAATTGGGTTACTATCCCAGTAATATGACATATCTGCACTCATTGGCTGGCCATAGCCTCCATTCTTTGAGGCATGGATTCCACAAGGTCTTGCAAACATTCCTTTGAGATTCTTGCTTCATGTTGACAGATTGTTCATGCTGAGAATTTCCTGCTCTATCACATCCCAAAGGTGCTCTGTTGGATTCGGATCCGGTGAATGGGAAGGCCACTGAAGAACCCTGAATTCTCATTGTCATGTTCATGAAACCGGTTTGAGGCGGCTACATGGTGCATTAAGATGCTGGAAGTAGCCATTAAAAGATGGATGAAATGTTACCATGAAGGGATTCACATACAGTACAATCTCCTCTGAAAGTACTGGAATGGCACGGCAAATTCTTTTGTTTTTTGCTATACACTGAAGACATTTGGGTTTGAGATAAAAAAAAAACAACAACATTTGGACCCCACCCATTTTCAAGTGATCAAAAATATTTGAACATGTGACGGAGAGGTGTTTCTTGTTGGCCAGATGTGCTCTGTTAGATTGATTGTTTTGAGAATGAATTTGAGCTGACATATTGTGTATTTTGAGATGCTTTTCTGCTCACAACAGTTGTAACAAGTCATTACCGTAGCCTGGCCATTCATTCTCTTCTGACCTCCACCCACAGAACCACTGCTCCCTGGATGTTTTTTTTTTTTGTTGTTTTTTGCACCATTCTGTGTGAAGACTAGTGTTTGTGACAAGCCCAGGAGCTTAGCAGTTCCTGAAACCATCCTCTCTGGCATCAACAACCATTCTGATGTTTGATGTGAACATAAACCGAAGCTCTTGCCCTGTATCTGCATTATTTATTTTTGCATTGCCATGCTGCCACATGATTGGCTGATTGGATACTTACATGAATGCACAGGTGTTTCTATTGAAGTTGCAGGTAAGTGTTTCATCAGATTGATCTAACACTCTGAAAAGTTGTCATCCTCCATCTATTTCTCTATACCCGCTCAATTTAGAGCCTGATTTTTTTTTTTTTTAGATTGGATTTTGCTGTTGTTGTTGGAGTTATTACAAAAAAAAAAAAAGCTGTGAATTAGTTTTTTTCTTTTCTTTTTTTTTTTTTAAAGTCAATACTTGGCAGCCAGTACACTAGGTCTCCATTAACACTGAGAAGGCATTGTATTTATTTCTCTTCACAACATTCCTGGAACAGGAAGATTAGAAAAGGAACAGCAATGAACAAAGAGTTTAAGGTCCTAGATTCAATTAGATTAAAGTCAGGACTCTAGGTTACTAAAGGACATATTTTCTTTTACTCTAAAATATTTTACTTTCTCAGAAAAGATTAGCCTTGTATCGTATGATACGATTCACATTGGAATGTACATCATAATCAAGACGTGTACGTGACCGTTAGCGCACACTGAGAGATATAGGGATGTTGGTGTTTCCATGGCAATACTAGTTTGTGATCAGCTTGAAGATCTTGGTATAAAACTTTTGTATAAGGTTAGTAAGTGAATGGGGATTTCATCATGTTTAATACTGATGTATTTAATCTAATATATTCCCAACGTTCAGCACTTCATTCTACAGACAAATAAAATCAAGCGTGGCTTGTTCACTGCGAGTTAAAGCTCCTTCAAGTTAAAAATGCAAAGTTATCAGCACTTGTTGATGACAAATGTTACTTTATAATATTACTGTACACAGGAGTAATCGCAGTGTATCCGGCGATCCAGACTTCCTAACCATTTCAGTGTGAACACACCATGTCAGCAGTTGGAAACATACAGCATCGCTGTCAGAGAGGGATATTTGTTATCTGCTTTCTGGCACTGAATAAACACATTTATGTGGAGTGCTGAGCCAGGCTTGGCTAGATTTGTTTTTATGGGATTTTATATGATTGTCCTCACAGGTCGGTGCTTAGCAGGAAAAAGAGGAAAAAGAGAGGACAATGCAGACTGGACAAAACCATCAGGCAAACACACTCACATGTCCTTTCTCTCCCAGTCTTCGTCAACACATTCACTCTGCCAGTTACCTGACTAGTCAGTATTCACCGGAATGATTCAGGACATTTTAATTACTACACACACACACACACACACACACACACACACACACACTGGAAACATGTTTGCTCCATCTACTGGTAGAAACCGAAAGCCCTCCATTGCTGCTAAGCAAATAGAATTTGAAGTTCATGAGGGATTTGTGCTGTATATTTCTCCATTTCTTCAGATGAGAGAACAAAAAGTCTCATTCAAAACATACGGGAAAGTGCTAAGCAGGTATTATAACACAGAGACATGGTGATTTCCAGCCCTTTTATTAATTCTCTTTCATATTCTGTTGTAGCGTGAGTGGTGGTACACGCATGACCGAGCTAAAAGTTATTGCACACTGCTCAAGGCTTTGCCCGTGGTTTATTTTTCTTTGTTTGATGAATAATTAAGGAATCAGAGTTGATATTGATAAAAATGCATGTAATGTTACAGGAATGATATCTTTTTCATAATGAGCAGTATATTTTAAGAAGTTCTGGACACTTATAGCATGTTCAACACCAAAATATGAATATTTGACAAGTTAAAAAATTATCAATTAGTTATTAATAAGTTAATTAGCTAATTGAATGGGTCAAATGCATATATACCATTTTAAAACAGTTTATTTATTTATATATACATGTATTATTATTTTTGTTGTTGTTGTTGTTGTTGTTGTTATTATTATTATTATTATTATTATTATTATTATTATTATTACCAGAAAACTAAAACCATAAATGAAAATAGTTCAATCTTATTTATTTACTTACTTACTTTAGTTTGTTTCCTTTTTTTGTTGTTGCTGACATAATACATATAGTACATTGACATGTCATCTATGCAACAATGCATAATGTTCATCATTTTTTCAACAGTAAACATTCAACAGTAAACAAACCAAAACCTGTATAGCCACCTTCCCCTCACACACAGAAAAAATAGCAAAGTAAATTTAAACTAAAAGTAAATTGAATAAATAAATATGCAAGCAAAGAAATAATAATAATAATAATAATAATAATAATAATAATAATAATAATAATAATGAAATAGCACTGCACCGCCTCTGCTCTTTGACCATTTCATAATGATTGAACTCTGTAGGCATGATAACAGACATTTTTGGCAGTTTTGTGTGTGCACTTGTAGCATATAAGCAGACGAAAGGAGGCGGCAACTGGCTGCCATCGCCAGACTGAAAACAAATTGCTTTCTTTCCAGGGATTCTGGGAGGGTTTGGGAGTACCGAGCTCGGATCAGAGCGCGTAAAGGATGTGTAATGGGTTCCATGCTTGTGAAATCATAAACAGGATGGAAGCGGCCCGAAAACCCAGAAACGCTCTCAGCCACTCTCAGTAAAGGCGTTACGCTTTAAAGCTCCACTATTCCCCAGATGGATTGCATACACGCCACACTAAACTCTGCACTCCGACTGCCAGCAGTGTTTCCCACTCTCTTTTTCTCTCTCGCTCTCTCTCTTTTCCACCACTCTTCCTTCTTTCCAAAAAACTGACACGTCTGTGCAAGCTAATATTGCTCTCGCTCTCATCTTTTCCTCACCTGAAGCCACGAACACTGATCACAGTCAGTGTCACCACCGTTTCACCATCATCTCACACTGAGAAATTAAACAGAGTACAGAAAAAAAAATTTGTTAATGTCTGCTAATGTTATTAGCTGAGTAATTAGCGGCAGCATGTGCGTGGTTAGTCCTAATTGAGGCTGTTTAATCTTATTATTGGTCTTATTATTGGTGAATGTAATAAGCAATGACATGGCTTTGGCTAAAAGTGCTCCTGCTGGGTTTCACAGCACTAAAGCCCAAAAGCACCATGAAGTCCATGCAGCAAATCTCTCTAAAGTATTGACCAGGTATTGTAGCAGAAGAAGGACTAGAAGCTCCAAGCATGTGGTTTTTGGCTTTTACACTGCATGGGCACTTAATAAAACCTTGACCAGTGGAAAATGTTGTAATCCCTAAAAAAAAACTAAAGCAAACCAGAAGACTGTTAAGGCTTTTCCAAATGCCTTTCACTTAAAGAGAATACTCAAGTAAGAGTAAATACTATTGAATACTATCTATTGAATAACTACTGAAATAATTACAAATTACTCATCCGTGCATTTTACAATTGACACAACTAATCTGAATATGTAATATTTTCTATTCAAGGCAAATGTTGGGCTTGCACTTGATTGCTAGGTTTGTTATCTATCTAGTTAACTCATGTTAATTCATACACGGTTCTATCTAGATAGATGCTATAGTTAGCAAAGATGCCTTTTACATATTATCCTGGGCTGTAGCTAGGCTGCACAGCATTTAACACAACAGGCAATCACTACTGTACGTTAAAGTGACATCTTCATTTTAATATATAATAATTCATACCATACAACATAGACAAATCTGGCTAGCTAGTCTATAGTCGCTCAGTCAGCTACCTTATGGTTTACCTGTACATGCTTTCACAGGTTATGCATTGAGCTGTGAAATTTTGATGTTTTGATTAAGTGTGAATTTACAGTCTGGGCTAGAATGAAATCAGCCCCAGCTGAAATAACAAGATATTAACTAGAAATGAGGAATTATTATGTCAAAAATAATGTGGGAAGATTTCTCGAAGATTAAATCTCAGTTATGTAGGTGGAGCCAACTAAGATTTGAATGATTTTTAAAACTCCTTGAGCGCTGTATTCCCATCCATGAACACAAAGCGGTGGTTTGATTAGAGTCAGCATGCCAACATTACCATTAGTGAGGATCAAGTCAAGTCAAGTGGGTACACTGGAACAAGGGGCGCACGGTGGCTTAGTGGTTAGCACGTTCGCCTCACCCCTCCAGGGTCAGGTGTTAGATGGCCCTGTGTATGTGGAGTTTGCATATTCTCCCCATTTTTCCTCCAGGTAC
>JAOUWY010000001.1:8897013-8912607 GCA_025728095.1 Prietella phreatophila | reverse complement strand
GGCACCCTGTCCAGGGTGTACCCCGCCTTGTGCCCAATGCTCCCTGGGATAGGCTCCAGGTTCCCTGTGACCCTGAAAAGGATAAGAGGTATAGAAGATGGATTAAGATAATGTAGACACCAACAGTTGAACATTACTTTTTATAAATGAGAGGGAGGGTTTAGCCCTGCGTGCCCATTTATACCAACTGCTTACAGTGATCGCTGCTTACGAAGACTTCCAACTTTTCCTTTTATCCCATATGCTTTATTTTCCCCTGACTGTTAAAAATGGATCTTTTCAACAAATGCCATATGGTAGTCATGCCAGTGGTGTTTGTCTTGTTGTACTGCTCTCAGCTTGGAGCATAGGTCAGTTTTAAATCAGTAACAGTACTATTCATGAAAACTACATTTCTCTTACACCATCTGCCAACTTATGAACGTGTGTAAACTCGCATTTTATGAAGCCATCTGGAGTGCAATTAGCAATTTTATTCACAGCCTATAGCAGGATTTTCGGATGACAGTTCACTATGGTGGAGTCCTTGCTCTTGCTCTATATTATGCAAAGCAAGTGAATGAGTGTTCAGTATTTTCATTTTTGACTCATTTCTGAAGCACCCATGCCGTATTATCATTTTTTTTTATTTACTTCTGAGCGTTCACAGTTTGGCCTGTTGTTTATAAAGAAAATGCTTACACATTGTGCATTTATTTTTATTAAGCTGATGAGCCAGACCTCATTTTTAGCTGAATAGATGTGTAACAGTTTCTTGGCACTAATTTGTTCCCATAAACACAGAATACAAATCTAGAAAAGCAGGATTTGACAAATGGGCTGTCAGATTTTGTTTGACTGCCTTTCAAGCCCAGAATTTATTCATCTCCGAACAGCAGTATCACATATAACTTGTTTATGTGAATTGTGTGTCTACAGGTTTGTGTTGTTATCTGGCGTGCCACACGTCTGACAGACCTGTAGTTCAAATCGTACTTTAGAAGCCGAGAGAATGCATGACTCCACAAATAGCGTGGAGCACAGAGCATCGCCCCAAACAAGGAACAAAAAACGCTCTTCACTGAAATGATTTTTTTCCCTTGCCATTTTATTTTTCATACTTTCAACTATGATGTATCTATTATAGCCAAAAAATGTAATAAAACAGGTAATGGATTACGTAAAAAGTAAGTAAATAAAACAGACAATCAAACAAACAAACAAATAGCAGGAGCAAAAAAAAATAAATTGCAATAGCAAAAAGTCATATATGCACATAGGCATATCGGGCATGTATATACACAGTACATTTATTTATTATTTTTATTTATTACAGGAATTATTTATTAGTTTATAAATGTAGTTTTATTTGATTGGGTGGTTGGTTGTTCGGTCGGTCAGTTAATTAATTTTTACTGGTTATTTGCTTAGTTGATTGGTTGTTCAGCTTATTGGTTGGTTGGTTTTTCATCTACTGGTTGGTTGGTTCATTGCTTAACCCCAAAATGGACAGTCCCAAGCCCAGCTGAGAAAGGAGGAGGGTTGGTCTCTCACTAAGGCGTTGTAAAACCTGAAAAGAAACCAAATGGAAAATGGATCAAATTCATGTGCTCTTGCTACCGCAATCGGTGCAACCCATTCACCAGCATTGGGGTCCCATGGTGCTGGAGAGAAAAGGACTACTGACCAAAGTATCAAAGCGATCAAGCCAAAAATGGAAATTCGACTCGCTGCGTACTGACAGGACATCACGTTGGGCAGAAAGAGGTCATAGCGAAATGATGATATTATACTAGTCCAGTTATGATAAGAGACAAGGTGGTGTTTGGTTCATGGTCAACAGCAGGACGACAAGAAGTGTGATAGCCTTCCAACCATATTCAGACCGTCTGGCAATCCTGACCATTTATGCACCCACCGATGTCAGCCCTGAGGACCTGAAGGATGACTTCTGCACCCAGCTACAAGATGCACTGGGTACAATCCCTGGACGTGATCTGGTTATCCTTGTCAGAGACTTCAATGCCCATGTTGGTACAGACAGGGCCGGATGGGAAGGGACGTTGGGCAGGGCCTGCATGGGAAAAAAAAAACAATGACAGTGGTCCACATCTACTGTCCTTTGCCAAATTCAACAAGCTGATCATCCGAAACAGCCACTTTCAACATCCACACAAACATCAGCTTACATAGTGCCATCCATCCAGTAAGGACAAGGCTGTCCTGGATTATTTTCTGATCAGCTCCCACTTTTGATCATTGCTAAAGTATATCTATGCATTAAGGGGACCAGCCTGCTGATCTGACCACTTTCGCATCCGTGCAAAACTACAACTGCAAGTTCAACGGGCAAAGCGTAATGCACCACCATCAGCCAAGCCAAAATGAATGCATCTATTCAGAATTCAGCAAGAATTCCAAATCGCAAATTCGCAGTGCTAGCTCAGTTGGATGATTTGGATGACGAAGAACAGCAGATATCACATGTGATCCTAGAAAGTGTAGCTCCTTTTTGCCCACCGCCGGTCAGAGCCATGAATCTCGGATGAATGCATGAACCTGGTGGACAAGTGGAAGTGGGCCAAACAAAATCTTCAGCAATACTGCCACCTGAACCAAGAAGTTTGGTATATGAAGACAGAATGAAAAGCCTACTGGACTAATGTAGCAGCTGATCTTGATAAAGCTGCATCTAGGCAAGAGTTGATCGATTGATTGATTGCTTGATCGATCACATCAGGTCTTCTATATTTTATAAAACTTTTCCCAGAATTGGTTCTATTTAGGATAGCCTACTCCTAAAAGATAGACCTTCTTTTGTGAATGGAGGCGAATGGCAGGCCTCGAGAACAAAAAAAAATAAATAAATAAACAAAAAAACAAACTAAATAAACCAAAGCAAAATTGTTGGTAATTAATTGCACCCCACATCTCAGTCGTTCCATGCAGTTTAGGAAAACAGGTGTTTCTGTACCTGGCTATTATTGTTTTTTAAGTACACTTGATGTCTTCATTTCAGTACTTTTGAAAGTACTAAAAGTACTTTTGTCTCTCTTTTGTTGATAATTTGCTATTTCCTGCATTGTATATTTAACACATGTTTCCATGTGTACATTCTAGATCACAGGTTCATATCCCTGGACCTGAAGTACCCCTTTTGTACACATTTGAGTGTTTCTCTTGCTCTATCACATCCAGTTCAACTCAGGAAGGACTGGTAATTAGCTGGTTAGTTCAATCAGGTGTTTTGAGATCAGTGAAAACAGCACCAGGTTCTCCAGCACCAGGGTTGGGAATCTAGATCTGCAGCTCCCAAGCATGTGGATGCAACATAGTGTTTCAGACTCTTTGCTTAACACCACCTGACAACTTGGTTGACATCTCAAAGACTTCCTTAATATATTCTTAAACCTTTTGGCATCTCTTTCCTGCCCCAAATCTCATGAATAAGGCATGTGGCCCAGTCAGCAAGTGAGCACAAGAAGAGAAGGCCAGGCTCCATCCATCACTGTCTTGGTGTTTTGCTGGCAAGCTACATCAGCTCTCCCAATAATCGCTCCCTCCCTCCATCCCCGCTGTCAGTAAACAGGTAAAAGAACTAAGGAGGGGAGGGCGACAAGTGGAGGCGCAAGCATTTAGCGGGCATAAATCTTTGGGAATCAAGGAACATGCCGGTGAGCTGTCTGCTGCAGGCAAAGGAATGTGTTTCATCTGAAACAAGGTAAAGCAATATGTGATGAAGACAGCATTCTGCAAATCCAGGGGTTTTGTTTGTAGTAAATTGAGTGTGTGTGTGTGTGTGTGTGTGTGTGTGTGTGTGTGTGTGTGTGTGTGTGTGTGCTGAGGAATAAATAGTTTAAAGCTGCAGTAACATAACTGATAACAGGAAGGAACTGTCACGCTACCTGCTGGAGACAAGCACAGACGGGCAGGGCGGCGAGTGCAGGAGCAGAAAACAGACGAATATCAAGGAACAATGTTCTACAACTGTAAAAGTACCTATAAATAAATAAAATGGACATGTAGTTTTGTAAATAAATACCTGGAATTGGAAATGAATCAACTTCGGGATGATAACAGTAACTCTGCCTAACCTACACACACCATGTCGTTGATTATTTCATTATAACAGCTTACCTTGTTGTGTTTTATTCCTTACTTAATATTCAACCTAGCTAGATATGTTAGCAGTGAGAGTTTATGTAACTTATGGCTTACCTAACAAATACAAATCCAGATAGACATACAGTCTTAGTTTTCATGAACTGAAGTTTTCAAATGTCTTATGGTTGACATTATATAGAGTATAGAGTATCATACAGAGTATCATCTGGTCAAAGATAAACTCAGGTATGACTCTGATTTACAATGTCCTTGCTAGTGAGATGGAGGACATACACTGTTGAGAGTCCTGATTTGTTCTGTTTTTGTGTACTCTCAAATTAATAGTTTTAGATCTTCAAAAGAAATACAACATAAATCAAAGGCAACCTGAATAAACACACAATACATTTTTTATTTAATTTTTTTTTTATTGAAGTAAGAAAAGTTGTCCAACACCTATCACCCATGTGAAAAACTAATTACCTCCTTAAACTTAAAATCTGTTTGTGCCACTTTAGCAACAATAACTGCAACCCAAACCAAACCAAATGCTTCTGATAACTGGAGATATTACGTAATCTTACTTCTACTTTTACTTACTCTTACTTCTAGGACTAGGACTTACTCCTATGCTTTGAATCATTGTCTTGCTGCATAATCCAGTTGCACTTGAGTTTCAACTTACAGAATGAAGACCAGACATTCTCCTTTAGGATTTTCTGGTAGAGAGCAGAATTAATGTTTCCCTCAATTATTGCAAGTTGCCTAGGCCATGAAGCAGCAAAGCATCCCCACACCATCACACTTCCACCACCATGTTTGACTGTAGGTATGTTGATTTTTTTGTGGAATTCTGTTTAGTTTATTCAAGATATAAAGAGACCCTCACTGTCCAACAGTTCCACTTTCCAACAGTTCACAGGACATTCTCCCAAATGGTTTGAGGATCATCAAGGTGTGTTTTGATAAAATTCAGACTAGTCTTAATGTTCTTCTGGGTTAGCAGTGGTTTTCACTTCACCACACTTCCATGGATGCCATTTTTGTCCAGTGTCTTTCTGATAGTGGAGTCATGAACAGTGATGTGTAAGAGATGCCTGAAGTTTCTTTGATGGTGTTCTTGGCTCTTTTGTGACTTCCTGGATGAGCAGTTGCTGTTCTCTTGGAGGAATTTTGGAAGGTAGGTCGCTTCTGGGAATGTTCACTACTGTGCCAAGTTTGTCCATTTAGAGGTAATGGCTCTCGCTATGGTTCTTAGGAGTCCCAGAGCCTTTGAAATAGCTTTGTAACCCTTCCCAGACTGATGTATTTCAATCACCTTCTTCCTCATTTCTGGAATATCTTTCAATTTTGGTGTGGTGTGTTACTGCGTAAGACCTTTTAACCAACTTCATGCTGTTGAAAAAGTTCTATTCAAGTGTTCATTTGATTGAACAGGGTTTGCAGCATTCAGGTTGTGTCTAGTCCAGCTGAACCCCATTATGACTTGAATGCAGTTTCATAGATTTGAAGAATTAGTAACTGCGGGGAAAATACATTTTCACACAGGCCCAATTGGTATTGGATAACATTTTTGCTTCAATAAGTAACATTATCATTTAAACACTTTTGTTTGTGTTTACTCAGGTTGCCTTTGTTTTATCTTCTTATGTTTGTTTTATTTTGTTTTCATTTCTGAAACCATTTTGTATGAGATATAAACACAAACGGAAGAAATTAGCTGAGGCATTCTTGAGTGAGAATCAGTGTTCCACCCTGCCAACGAGCGAAACAGCTCATGATCTAAGGCTGCACCTTTACAGAGAGGTTTCATGTTCTACCTTTCACCTGCTTTTCGCCTGTCAACAAACAAGCTGAGCTGTTTAATGGAAACGTCAGGAGGCGAATGTGTTTTGTCGTCCAGAGAGGCTGCTGAGCCTCTGGCTCTGTCCGTATCAGGGCTAAGACGCATAACCTCTTGTTCTGCCGAGACAGAAGGAGTGATGAGGGGAAAGTGTTCTCTGCCAGGGGTGAGGTTTCAATACATAAGCCTCTATTATGGTTCTGTTAAGAGGTCTAGTGGAGACCTATATTCAGCAATAAGAAAAGAGATGTGGAAGGTAAATATATTGTATTGAGTGTAAATAGAAACTTGTGTTCAATTATATAAAATTCCAAGCCATCATCAACACAAATGGTATACTGTTTGTTTATAGCATATACATACTATATCGTCATCTTTTTATTTTATTACACCATCGTGCTGAAGTGAATTCTCAAATCTGACTGCACAGGAAGTGTCGATTCATTTTGCTATAACAATTCTGAAAGTAGTGCCGGCAGCAAGATTTATATTAATACACTCGTTGTAATTTGTTATAATTTCGATAAGAATTATTTATATAACCTGAATAACAAAGGTGTTGTTATATCGCAAAGAAAAACTTTTTTCCCCCCATACTTCTTGTTATGGTGATAGTTGATTAACTCCAGTGTCAGCGCTTTGTAACAGTCAGTAGGTTTTCTGCAATCGGAAAGTGCACTTCCTGGTTTCCCAGGAACATGACAAGCTGTGTCTTGTAAATTTTTAGAGAATGAATGAAGAGCGGATTGATAGGTCTTAGCCATTTAAACTGGAACTAACTTTTTTAATATTCAACGATAAATGTACCTAATGTTAAATGTAGCTAATGCTAAATGTTAGCTAAAAAGTGCAAGGTTTTATTCTTTAAGGAACATAAGCAAATTTTTCCATCTATCCATCTTCTACCACTTATTCCTTCTTCAGGGTCGCAGGGAACCTGGAGCCTATACCAGGAATCATCAGACAAAAGGCAGGGTATACACTGGACAGGGTGCCAGTCCATTGCAGGGCACAATCACATACACACTCACACACCCATTCATACACTACGGACAATTTAAACATGCCAATCGGCCTACCATGCATGTCTTTGGACTAGGGGAGGAAACCCCCGCAGTACGGGGAGAACATGCAAACTCCGCACACAAATGGCCCCGGTTTTACTCGAACCCCGGACCCTGCAGGTGTGAGGCGAACATGCTAACCACTAAGCCAACGTTAAGCTAATTTTTGTGGTATAAAAAGAAATAAACACTTGCAGTTTTTGGAAAATAATTAACTTATGGGCTGTATCATATCCAACATTGATTGTTTTCCAATAACAGCACATCCTGATGTTATTCTTTACTTACATTCTCATGTGATTATATACATTTTCTCTTCCGTGTCACTATGATCCAGTCTCATTTGTACGTTCAGAAAAAAACGCAATCGACGACAGCACAAAATGTTGTTAGGACTTGGGGATTTTGAGAGAACCAGAGCTCTTTATCATTTCATTTGTGTTATTGTTCACTTGTCCATGGGTGGTGTCCGGATGCCACTGTGTTCAGCTAGAGACATGCCTCACACGAAATCACGAATATCGTTAGTGTTCAGTGCTCTGTGTCGGAGGTTAATGGTGCTTTGGCTGTTGTAGGATATCACGAGGAAGCCGTAGCAGAAACGTCATTAACATGAATGAGCAAAGACATCAGCACGGTTTTATCCTGACCCACCTGAAATGGCCTACCATGGCACGAATAAGACTGCTGACATTTATCTGTTTCTCCTCCCTCATATTTTTTTCCTCCTTTACTGATTTCCCAGACATTTTATTTTTCTATGAGATGCAACATGACTGCGAGTCCTCTTAGATGTGCACAATGAGCCGTGATGAACTCCATATGCCTGTCTCTTTTATAATAACAAAAACATCATCATTTAGCTTCAGGGCAGCCTCTGATACTCCCCATTTACAAAGCACCATGAACAAACTCCCTGATGATGATGATGCTGCTTCATACTCATCAGTAGCATTCATGATTTTGGACTTGGCTCATCGATGCAAAGTTGGAAACCTTTCTTTTTTGTTTTTGTTTTTTGAGATGTTTATCCAAACAAATGCCATTCGGCAGCCAAAAGGTGTTGATTAATTTTCTATAACAGCAGCTCTGATTATAATTTTGGTAGTATTTCTGCATCTGTGTTCTCATGTTCATCTGTGGAGCAGCTAACACCAAATAATTTATTTATTTATTTTTTACTTTAAATGACTTGTAAAGATTACCCAGAGTCCAGACAAATCCTTGTCTCAAAACACAGAGCTCCATAATCCTATTTTTGATTGAGATCAGATATGATCTAACTAGAGCTAAGTCTAGCTACAGTCCCCTCTGAAATTACTGGAACAGCAAAGCCGGTTCTTTTGTTTTTGCTATACACAGAATATTTTTGGGTTTGAGATAATATGAGATAAATATCAGACGATCGATCAGAATTGCAGCCTTCCTTCCTTCATATTTACATCAAAATGTGTCAAACAATGTAGAACATGGCACGTTTTGTGGCAGACCATGCAATTTTTCTGCAAGCAAAAGTAATGGAATAGATAGTCTTCAAGTAAATTGAAATAAATAAAACTTAATTTTGGTGGCATATCCCTTGCATACCCACTGAAATCACCAAACGTATGCACTCTTCTTTTGTGTTGCTTTTCCAGGCTTGTACTGCAGCTGCTTTCAGTAGGTGTTTTTTTTTTGGGAGGTGAAATGCTGCTCAACTGGGTTAAGGTCTGGTGATTGACTTGGCCAGTCTAAAACCTTCCACTTTTTTGATGACATCCTTTGTTGTGTTGGCAATACCAATAAAGATTAGTGAGCCTGTTCCAGAAGCAGCCATGCAAGCCATGACACTACCTCTACCATGCTTGACTGATGAGCTTCTATGTTTTGGATCAAGAGCACATCCATTCTTTTCTACACTTTGGCCTTTCCATCACTTTGGTAGAGGTTACATTCTGAGACTTAGGATGACCCCAAGCAGTGCAGCCTGGAGATTGCTGAGTGCTGAGGGTGGTGCCGCATGAAGTACCATGGAAATGGTTTTGGACCTCAATTCCACATGGACATTCTCACTGTGGTTGCTGGAGCTATGGTTGCTGCGATGGCCTTAGGACTGCAATTACCACATACAATTTTGCACTCAAGACTCCTTCAGTGAAGAGTGGACTTGGTCAACAAAACAGACGTCATATAAAAACCATGATGAACTTTCTTTTACTTTCACACTATCTGCGTTACCCAGATGAGGATGAGTTCCCTTCTGAGTCTGGTTCCTCTCAAGGTTTCTTCCTCATATCACTTTAGTCTCCACCGGCTCGCTCAATAGGGATAAATGCACACACTCAAAATCTGTATCCTGTGTTTATATGTTTCTGTAAAGCTTCTTTGAGACAATGTCCATTGTTAAAAGCGCTATACAAATAAAATTGAATTGAATTGAATTAATCTTGGTTCCAGGACTTTTGTGGCACATCTCTGTATTTCTTTGTGTATTCCAATTTCACGTTCAGATTCTTACTGATGATACCTTCAACCCTGCCCTGTGGAGGTTGTTGGTGATGTCACTGACTGTTGTTTTAGGGTTTTGTTTCACAGCTCTCACAATGTTTCTGTCATCAATTGCTGTTGTTTTCCTTGGCCGACCCATTTGGTGTCTGTTGGTCAGTACACCAGTGGTTTCTTTGTTTTTTTTCTTTTTTTGTCCCCCTGGCCAACCTTATTAGTACACTAGTGGTTTCTTTCTTTCTCAGGACATTCCAAATTGTTGTATTAGCCAATGGTTGTGCAATGCCTCTAATTGATTTTCACTCTTTTCTCAGCTTCAATATGAATTGTTTTTGTCCCATAGACAGCTCTCTGGTCTTCATGTTGGTTTATCCTTTTTAAACAACAAATGCAATCAAACCAACAGTAGACATTCAGAGCTATTATTTCTTTAAACAATCAATTTAACAGGGTTCACCTGGGCAGCAACGAACACCTGTCAGTCAAATGTTCAAATATTTTTTGATCATTTGAGAAAAATGGGTGGGTTCAAACAAAAGGTCCCATCTTTTGATCTCAAATCCAAGACCCATAGTCTCATCTTGGTACCCTTCCCTTGAACTCCTATTACTTCACCTGTTACTGATTTGCAAGCCCAAGGGGGGCCCAATTCAGAAACCCAGCTCTGGAATGTGTCTAATTTACTGCCACCAAGTGAAGTTGCGTATAGATAAACACAAACTCTTAATTTACTACTACAGAGTGAATCTGCTTTAGACAACCCCAAAGCATCTAATTTACACACTTAGAAGTGAAGCTGAATTTAGACAAACAAAGGTTCTTACTTTACACACTTAGAAGACCCCATGTTGGAAGTGTTTTATAGTTTTAGAAATGCCACAGAAAGCAATTAGGCCTACTGTTTAGTAAGACACAGAATTCAACTCAATCCACACTCAGAATATAACTTGCTCAAACATTGTTCTATCGATTTAGATTATGCTTCTAACTATTGATTATACATATAGATTATGCTTTTTAACCCATACTGATTATTCAATTATGCTTTATGTTGTAATTCTACAGGTTACATATTGAATACACTTCATTAACATATCCAGAAGAGAGTTATACATACCTGTAATCAGGTTCACTGATTCAAATGCATCCCAATGAAATGCCATTGTAGATAACTGTGAATCATTTACCAAACACAGTACTTCACCAGTTATGAGCAAACTGCAACCTTAAATTCAATATTACTTCAAATTTCACACAGATTAGACTAGACAGTAGTTGAAAAATTTCTTCTACTTTCCTTGCTCCAAACATAATGACACAGGATCTGATGAGCAGAAGATGCACAAATACAGTTCAAAAGCAGAAGATGGCTCTATCTGCTTTCTAACCTCATGCAAATATGTGCCTGGTCTCTGATACAGCCATTGACACCTCCCGTATTCCGTGACCCAACAGAAATTACTGTCAACTCTCTCGACAGCACTCGGCATTGATCCCCACTGTTGCCAAGACAACAGGGTGGCATTTAGACTGGCATGCTTTTTTTTTTCTTTTAAGACTGACTTCAGTAATCCTTTGAAGAGGATTTGCCATCTCTGATTAATCAAACATCTTCAAATGAAGAAAAGGAAACTCAGCGAAACTCAAATCTCTATAGAGAGCAACATTATGATTGTGAAATGTGCTTCTGTTCAGTATGAGATGTGGTGTGCTAATCAGGTCATGGGATTCCTGGAGAAATTATTCCCTAATTATAATACGGACATTTTAATTGCCTTTTTATATTCTATTAGGCAAACAAATTCAATGAATGAAAAGTAATCTTGCTAATTAGCATGATGACATGCAAGTATTCTGTGTTAGCCTCACTGGTGTTGTTTGGTTGAAATAAACCACAAAATCCTTAAGGGGTTTTAGACTTTAGAACATGTGTAACTAGTTAAACAGCATCATTAAGGCAACTCAACACCACATGGGCAAATCAACACAAGACCAAAATAGTAAGCGGACTGAGTAAAATGGCCGATTTTATTTTCTATCATATTAACTAGCCCAAAAGTAGCAGTCTGTTCTGTTAAATTGAGACAAAATGATTAATAAACATTGACGTATTGCTTTATATGAAGGTTCCCATTAGTTTATTACAATTAGCAAAGTAATGTTAAGGCATTATAAAGTTTATGCAATCCATGACTACAAATTATTCTGTTAAAATATATTTAGCCCTAGTTCCAATGTTTCCCTCTTAACAACCACAAACATGTTCATTAAGGTTTTGTTTGTGCTGTTCATTGTGAGCTTAATTTTCTCATTGACGGTAATTCAGGTAGCTTATTTGGTTTATAGCTTATTTGGTTTATTATACTCTATTTAGCCAAAGGTTTGTGAACACCTGGCCATCACATCCATACAGTTTGTGGTCCTTCCCCAAATTGTTTGCACAGTTTGGAAGCTCACAATTGTATAGAATGTCTTTGTATGCTGTAGCAGTAAAATTTCCCTTCATTGTATCTAAGAGGCTCAAACCTGTTCCAATACCCCTGTACACAAAGTGAGCTCTATGAAGAGCCAAGGTTGGAGTGGAACTTCAATGCTGACTGCACCACAAGTCCTCTCATCCAACCTCAGTCACTGACCACACTAATGTTCTTGTGGCTGAATGATCACAAGAGAAGTGAAGCCATGAATGTACTGTACAAGATAGAAGCGATTTATACATTATATATTATACAGTTGGGGTGATGTGGTGATTAGAAACCTCTTGACAAAATACAGGCATTGGTGGAAATTTTTACAAAATCACATTCTGTACATTACTGGACATCAGTATTTTCAACATTGACAATCAACGTAGTGCATCATATTCCGGAGCTAGGTCTGTGATAAATATACAAATTTATTTGTATAAGTCGAATCACTTGGTGACTTAACCACTACAATCCCAACTGTCTTGCTTGTAATGTCTTTAGCTTGATGTTTGTTGACATTTTTGCTTTTTACTTGTCAAAAAAACCCAAAAAACAACAACTAGATTTTGAAGAAAAAAAAACCCATTAATGGCTGTATTACAGAAAGATAGAAAAAACTACACATTTTACCAATTGATTTTGCAGTCATTATTAATTATTATAAATGTTAGTATAAACTGTACTGTCTTCAGTAGTTAAACATGTCTTTAATATATTTTTGTAGATTTCTAAATAAAGTATCAGCTTCATTCTTTCCTCTCTGCGTACTGGGTTATAATCCTAATAGAAAATGTAAGCCAAGGGAAACATGATTAATATGATTAATATGAGGTGTTTAGATAGAATCCTTTAATCCCATTAATCCCATTTCTGAGAACTTGAGCTGTTAATAATATAATACTAATATAATACTACCTTGGAAAGAGTGTCTTTTAGATTATTCATGATGCCATTCTGCTCAGTGAATATCGATGTTTTGTCTTCCATTCTGAACTTTGCATCTAACTGGTTTCACATTTCGGAAGCAGTCTATTTGTATAGTCCAAAGTAGACATGAACTAATTTTAAACAAAGCATCAACAGTTTATGGTTGTTGATGTTTAATGTTGTTAGATATTCTATAAATTATGAGCTTCTCTCTTTTATTTTCTGTTCATTTGGATGGTCCTAGTTCTAGCTTCTGATGTCTATTTCTGCTTGGAGTTTCTGCACTTGTGATTTACACTCTAGAGAGTCAAACATGGATACAATAAATAATTTGCATTTATGGCAGGAGTCTCCAGTGTGAACACTTTATAATATAGTATCTTTTCCTGCATGGGAGAGTCATCAGCAAAGAGGACTTTGTGCTTTGCTTCACATCAAATTGCATCACATTACCCCAGTGTTAATTATTTTCCAATAACAGCACCACCATAGTGTTTTATTCCTTAGTTACTGTAATGAATGTACTATGAAATTTGAAAGTAGGTACAGTGAGGGAAAGAAGTATTAGATCCCTTTCTTTTTGATTGAGGGGGGTCAAATACTTATTTCCCCTCTTTAAAATGCAAATCAATTTATAACATTTTTGACATGGATTTTTCTGGATTTTTTGGATGTTATTCTGCCTCTCACTGTTCAAATAAACCTACCATTAAAATTATAGACTGATCATTTCTTTGTCAGTCGGCAAACGTACAAAATCAGCAGGGGATCAAATACTTTTTTCCCTCACTGTAACACTAACAGTCATTTTAAATGACAATTACAGTATCTTGAACACGCTATCTATGAAGGTTTTCTCACTTTTCTCTTTGATGTAAAAATAACGTTATAGCACACAAAACCTCCCATGTCACCGCACAAGTTTTAACATTGAAGATTTATTCACTGCTTATAAGAATGTGATATTGTAATGTATACGCTGATTATAGATCTCCGTAATCAACATAGAATACAGGCATGAGTAGAGAAGATGGGCTTACACAGAACTAAGGAACAAGAGGAATGGAATTATACAACGAATGGAAACAGCAATACTTTACCAGTGACTGAATAAAGGTCATTAAGAAACAGACCAGTGACAAGAAGGGGCGGAGACAGACACTTTTTCTTTAATAGAAATCCTTCCCAACTGCATAGGCATACTGCAGACTTAAACAGATTAATTTGGATTTAACTTGTACTTAATTCCTGTCTGTAACTGTCATAATGTGGTGTGTGTGTGTGTGTGTTTTAAAATTGCTTAAGTGTGTGTTCGACAGGCCTGACTGAGCTAGCCTGCTGGAATGGCACTTGCACTCCCTCTTAAGCAGAGATGAACAGTGCAGCACAGCAGTATGTCAACTTTAGCAATCAATACTAATACAGTGTGATCATCTGTACACCCTGCAACTTAAAGACACACTTAAAGTCTCCTATCGATGCTCTATTTTATAGCAATTCATTCCATGATAAGGTCAATCCTTCACTATTTTTTAGTAGATATCATACACACACATTGCACTTGATCCACTCCTTTAATACGTAAGAAGATGTCAATCTAAGGACGTTTTTATAAAGATCCGTATTGACTGTACTGTAGTAATAACAGATACATGCACACAACAGACTACCTGCAATTGCAAACCAGTCCCTTGGGAATGAATGAAAGCAAATATCTTCAGAAGTCATGAAAAGTTGTTTTGGTTTTTTATAAATAAATGTGAGAAGTGAAATTTGTGTGCTGTCGATATCTAGCACTTGTCCTGATTTACATTCATCCCAGTGGCTCGGATGTCAAAGGAAGTTATGAAATCATATGTATGACATAAAGTGTAAGACTTTGCGTTTGGAAGTGTGCTGCAAATTTCCATTTGTTCTTAAGTGTGATGGTTTATTTTCTTTCTTTCTTTTTCATGAGCAGATGCTTCAGAAATGCACTTTCTATGAGCACTTTAGATGCAAGACCTCTATACATAATGGTGGTAGTAGTAACATTTTCAGTAATAAGTTACTTCATGGTTCATAGGGCTACATAAGCCTTTCAAAACCATTGGTATATACTTATAGCCTTTATAGGTGTTTGAAAAGCATTAGCTGACTGCTGTCATCAGCGTTAACGGATGTTTCGCTGACATTATACACTCATTGAGCACTTTATTAGGAACACCTGTACACCTACGCATTCATGTAATGATCTAATCAGCCAATCATCTGTAAGCAGTGTAATGCATAAAATCATGCAGATACAGGCCAGCAGCTTCGGGTTACGTTCACATCAACCATCAGAATGGGGGAAAAAATGTGACCGTAGCATGATGATTGGTGATAGACAGGCTGGTTGGGGTATTTCTATTAACTAACTGCTGATCTCTTGAGATTTTCACAACAGTCTCTACTCAGTCAGTGTACTTCTGCTATGTCAAAGAAGTACCATATTGTAATAATTTGACATAGATTACAAAGCAAGGGCTAAATTGGACAAAGATTATCCTGACATAAACACCTCTTTTTTTAAACAGATGGCCAAACCATTATGACTAGTCTGCATTTTTATATATATATATATATATATATATATATATATATTTGCATTTTTATATCATTTATATCACCATCCCCACCGTCAAACATGGAGGTGGAAACATTATGCTTTGGGGGTGTTTTTCTGCTAAGGGTACAGGACAAC
>JAOUWY010000001.1:8873380-8885542 GCA_025728095.1 Prietella phreatophila | reverse complement strand
AATTCTAATTCTAGAGGGGGTCTGGAGAGAGTCTCTTGGTCTCTCTTTCTGCTAACTACAATCACCTTTACAGCCATATCTCTCTCTCTCTCTCTCTCTCTCTCAGAATAATTATACTATAGAACAGTTAAAATCAGAAGGTGTTGAATAATTTTCCAATAACATGACAGATCTGAATATTTTGGACATTCTATTATGTTATTATTCCTATAGCTGCTCATTTACAGGGATTTCTTTGGTAAAGGCTCCACATAATCTAAACCTAATAACATTATTTAACGTTTATGGAAGGAGTGTTAACACTTGGTAGAAAGTAAATTTTCCGACACTGGAATGAGTTCCTGTTATCAATTATGTTATAGCAGCTGTAAATAACAGTTGCTCCCTGACCATCCTCACTTGTTTCTTGAAATGAATGAGACATAATAATGCTGCTTGTCATGATAACAATAATTAAGAATGTTCTGTTACTTTAAATATAACCATGAACAGTTCAAATTTTATTTCTATATTATGTTTATGTACAATTTTTTTTCATTAATTTAGCGGCTCTGTCTGAATTTGCATCCATAAAATTCAGGGTGTTAGAGCCATTAAAGTTGGGTGATTGGGTGGTGAAGCCATGTTATAGTATTGTAGGAGACATTTCCAGTAATAATTCCATAACCACATGTGGGCAATCTAAAATTGTTTAGGCATCTTGAATAATTTTGTTTTCCAGATGTACCAGTGCTCCCAGTGTGGGAAGCATTTTACTCATCAGAGTCATCTCCAACGACATGAACGTGTTCACACAGGAGAGAAGCCATATTACTGTGGACAGTGTGGGAAGAGTTTTAGTCAGAAGCGTCATCTCCAACGACACGAGCGCATTCACACAGGAGAGAAACCGTATCACTGCTCCCAGTGTGGGAAGAATTTTACTCGTCAGAGTCATCTCCAACAACACGAGCGCCTTCACTCAGCAGAGAAGCCGTATCTCTGTGAACAGTGTGGGAAAAGTTTTACTTACCAGAACGCTCTCCAACAACACAAGCGCATTCACACAGGAGAGAAGCCATATCACTGTGGAGAGTGTGAGAAGAGTTTTGCTTGCCACAGTAATCTGCGACAACACAAGAGCATTCACACAGGAGAGAAGCCATATTACTGCTCCCAGTGTGGAAATAGTTTTTCTTGTCAGAGTCATCTGAAACGACACCAGCGCATTCACACAGGAGAGAGACCATATCACTGTGGACAGTGTGAGAAGACTTATACGCGAGAGAGTCATCTCAAACAACACAAACTTATTCACACTGGACAGAGGCCATATCACTGTGGACAGTGTGAGAAGACTTATATGCGAGAGAGTCATCTCAAACAACACAAACTTATTCACACTGGACAGAGGCCATATCACTGTGGACACTGTGGACAAAGCTATAGATATGCAAGTTCATTAAGGAGACACAAGTGCTCTAACATAAATCCATCAGATCATAAAACACAAAGGCAGAATGTAGAAACTGTAAGGTAAAAGTATCATATGGAGCAGGTCCTACTGACCACCATCACAGCCGTATTACTCTCTCTGTAGACTTGCTTAAAGGTGTAATGGAATAAAAACCACTAAATATGTTGAATAACACTGGCACCCTGTCCAGGGTGTACCCCGCCTTGTGCCCGATGATTCCTGGGATAGGCTCCAGGTTCCCCACAACCCTGAAGAACGAATAAGCGGTAGAAGATGGATGGATGGACATTGTTAAAACCAATAATTTACTTTCAATCTATAATTTGGGGCACCATCAGTGATAACACAATATCACTGATGTCCATGCTAACACACCATACAGCCTACAAACATGGTCACCACAAACTACGATCCCCAGTACTCACCCACATTGTTCTGTTCACAGCCACTAGATATCTGATTACACACACTTGGATTCAATCACCACTCACACACACTAACAGCACAAACAGCACTTCACACTGGTGTGAAGTAAGGAGTAGTGTTTTTTCTTCTTCTTCTTCTGATTTTCTAAGCTTTATGATACATGTCTTGATATTCAGGTAGGGATTTTGTTTTGTTACCTGGTTCCACAACTTCTGGATTTTTCCCAGCTTATGCAGTTTGCCTGAATGTTCTTCCTGCCTCACGATAAACATCACCTACAACTGCCTCTACTGTTTCATAAAGGTGAGAATGTTCAGGTAACTGGGCTGCATGAAAGTTGTTGGACTAAAATGTACCTTTTCATATTAAATGGGTTTACACTTTAATATCTTTATAGTTAAATTTTAAATGATTATTGTTTATTTTAAGGAAAAATGTACTTAGTATGGGCTTGGACAGGAAAAAAATGCCATTTTATAAATGCTGTAGAGATTTTGTTCTTCGTGTTTTAAATTAAGTGGACATTTTGTGAACATGCTTTCTAGGTTTTAAAATGGATAAAATTGTTTGCCTTATTTGTAAAAGTAATATCAGTGGAATACCAATGGCACCCAACAGTGGCTTAGTGGTTAGCATGTTCGCCTCACACTTCCAGGGTCCGCGGTTCGATTCCCACCAGGAAGTTTGCATATTCTCCCCGTGCTGCGGGCATGGTATGCTGATTGGTGTGTCTGTAAAGTCTCTAAAGTGTCCGTAGTGTATGTATGGGTGTGTGAGTGTGTATGGGCTGTGATGCACTGGCACCCTGTCCAGGGTGTACCCTGCCTTGTGCCCGATGATTCCTGGTATAGGCTCCAGGTTCCCCGCAACCCTGAAGAAGGAATAAGTCGTAGAAGATGGATGGATGGACAAATGGCACCCTAATCATGGAATCACCCAATTGTGATTTTTCATTATATTTCATAGGAATTGCACCTACACCCTTTAACTTGAAGTTGATTTGTGCAAAGTATTTGCAGTCACTTAAGTATATTCTTGTTTACAAGCCTATTTATTTGTATTTGCCACCCAAGCTAGCCTTATTAATTCAAAGTATATCCATGCAATGAATCCAACAGAGATTTAGTTAATATTAGCATTATCTCCTGTTACAAACTGACATTCTTGCTTAATTGCAATGCCTAAAGGGTGACTTATTCAATTAAAACATTTAAAAACAAACATGTGAGCAATGAAGATGATAGAAGGAGGCTTAATTAAATGGCAGCAGATTATCTGTAATCTCTTTTAATACCCCCACACAGGGCTAACATCAGGTGGTAATAAAGCAGCATTTCTTTCCTTGTTGTAATCTAAACCTTGAATATGTTTATATATTGTACTTGATGTATCTGTTGCAGTGTATTTATGCAGTGCCATTTGGGTTCCATTGATATTAAATTTGACAAATACGTCTGTAAAGCAAAGGTAAAAGACATTTTAAACATGGGTTACACTGCTTTTATAGCACTTATCTATATGACATATTTGGAATATTCCACAGGTCATGTGCTCAGCAGGAAGGTGCATCATTTGATTAGCTTTCCACATCATGGGAAGATCATGGGAATAAGAAAAGTAAGTCTTGTTGTTGTTGATGATTGTTGTTGTTTTTTACTGTATTTGTAATGATATTGTGAGTATGGACTGACCAGGTCACTTACAAGTACAAACATGATCCCCAAATTGAATCTTGTAATTAAATGCCACTAGCTGGTATTTCATATGAAATATTAGCTCATGGTCTTGAATATGCAACTGTTCACTGTTCCTTTGAGAAATTAATAGCACTACCATTGAGATTTCCCACACAAAGACTTTTTCTACAATATTAACCTTCCCTCTTCCCACTTTGTTGGCAATGTTGGCTAAACGCATTGTATTGAAGTTAAAAAAAAAAAGACCAGCATTCTCTGGCTCAGATGCATGGTTTAATAATTAAAACTCTGTTAGTTTGTGTTGCTCATTAATCACTTTCAGTTTTGTCCTGATAGATTTTCTGTTTGTTCGGATGGTCGGAGACTGTAAAGTTGAATTTGAAGACCTGTTTCTGTCTGCATGGCCCTTGCGAGATTAATTACTGGTCTCGGGCTGTCCTTGTGCTTTACAGACTTGTGAATACTTTTGGTAAACTTTGCAAGACTAAGGAGAACATTCTTGTAAAAATCCATAAACGTTTAACCTGCTGCTTTTCTGATTGACTGGACCACGAGTGTAGAACGTAGTAGAAGACTTCAGGTTTCAGCAAAATTCAGCCAGAATGGTGCAAGGATCGAATTCAACAGCCTTGAATTAAAATCAAATTCCTTTTCAGTTATTTATTTTATCCTCCTCGGAGGTATTGCTATTCTCTTCCAAACACATCTAATTGTTTAGAGATTACAACTTGCTAACTAACTGATGTTGAAAGCGACACTTCTTTTGTGCTGTATCTCCTTCGAGATTAATTAGCATTTGTTGTTTTGCATGGCTGCGCACACGCCATCATCCCGCATCAATGATAATTATTATTTATCGTAGCAGCCTGTTGAGACAACTAGCCAAGAGACGAGTCCTGAATTAGCTTTAAAAAAATAGTGCTTTGTGTTTGCATTCTGGACACATGTACAATGATTACTGTAGTGTTTTGGTAGGCGACAGTTCTCATCCATCAATCTCAATGTGTGACACTGAACCAATATGGTTATTAGTTTGTAGAAATACATTTGGGAAATGTGGAGAGATAGAGGCAGCACATGTCTGCTGTTGCAGATGGCTGTATTTGAAGATGCTAGAGTCAGGTGAAGGGGTCCATGATGGTGTTTGTGTGATCATGAAGGCTTAGCCAACACTACCCAAGCAATGACGATGTTATTATGAAGATGAATGCAGACGCGTATATCCGTTTTCTGGCATTCCCAGGGCGAGGGAATAAAGACACAAAGCGCAAAATCCCACGAAAACTACACGAGGCACATTTACAGTATAAGATATTTTAGATGATTTAGATAAATGTGCTCATCAGTTCACGTTGTTTTTCTTTCGGTTTACTTCGTTCCTCTTTTTTTAACTCTGTTTATAATGTCCCAACTACAAGCAGATGTCACACTAGAACACTTTTAAAGCATTCAATGTATTACTATTGTTTTTAGGAGGAAAACATTAAAGGGCATCAAGCTCTAGAATAAAAAGGTGGGTCCTTATTTTTGGTAGCCGTAGTACCCAAAAATCAGTAGTTCTATTTCAGAGACACCTTTGTTTATTCAAGCTTTTAAGATATTTACGTCCATGTCAACGGGAGTGGATAGAAACAGAAAATAATTGCCTTAAAGCAGAACCTTGAGGGACTTCATATTGAATTTTTAAACTCCAGGGAAGCCATTACAAATCGTTACTGGTCTGCCAAGTAAGATTTAAACAAGAAAAGCCTTTTCTGTCAAAAATCAATAGTGTTCTCAAGCCTGTCCATGTCTGTATTTCTGTTTCATTAGTATTTTTGTTTATTCCAGCTTTTAAGTCTGAAACGGTCTTCCTTGTGCATGGAATTGGATATACAGGGGACCTAAAATAGAACCTTGAGGAACATCTTTTAGCTTCTAACCAGAGCATTACAAACTGTTAACAGCTTGTGAAGTAATTTTTAAACCAGACAACGACTTAATTACGACGCCCCTGAGGGGACATGGTGATGGAAACAATGAGATGGGAGGAAAATTTTTCAATGCTTTTGTCTTTGCTGACAACTTTGCATTCTCTTACAACTCTTGTTTTTTGCATCTTCTCTAAGTTTTTTGTGTTCTCTATTTTTTTTCACTCAGTTTTGTTTGTACAATTTCTTTTGCATTCTCACAATTTTATTGGATTCTCTAAATGTGTTTGCATTCTATAACTTAAAAAAAACTTTTTTTTTCTTTTCTTGCATTCTCATTTTCTTGCAATTCTTTTTGCATTTTGCATGTGCTCTCAATATTTTCTGACCCTAACCCTAATTTTCCTGTTGCGGGAAAAAAAAAAAAATCACATCGTACAGTACACACACCATAAAAAAAGTTCCGATTACTTTGGTTGTGAGTTGAGAGCTGATGCAAGACTTCTGACAGAAACTTTGGATTAAAATCTCTAAGTGTGAGTGGTGCTACACTACTCCTCTAAAAGCGACCAGGAAGATGTTGTAGCGACAGCTACGAGTACTTCATTACCAATGATGAAACTTCATTCAACAAACATTCTTATATCTATCTATCTATCTATCTATCTATCTATCTATCTATCTATCTATCTATCTATCTCATTCTGAAGAATTGTGAGCCCACAAGACCTGACCATGCTGATTTCAGACATAAGAAAAACATATCTATTTCCTTTAATTGTTTATCATCAGATGATCATCACATGGTCTGGTAAAGAATTCGGTCCAGGTTTAAAAGGGATCATGTTATGTCCTACATATCAAGTAGTTATCTTAAGACCACTGGCTTAAATCAATTGTGTGCATTATAATATTATGGTCAATAGTATGAAAAGCTGCACATATCCATTACCAAAGCAAGCAATGAATGATGCTAATGGTTCTGAAAACAAGAATGAAATACATCCTGCTTGTTATTTCTACTTTCTTGAGACGGTTGAGCAAAGCTCTTAACCCTGCGCAATTGTATCCTGGCACAATTATATGTTGCTTTGAGTAATTATTTTTAATAAGCACCCCTGAATTACTCATCATATTTCAAATAGACAGTATGGGGTCAATTACACACAGTATGTGGGTGGTTTACATTAGAGGTTTGAGGTATAGAAATCTCATTATACCATATCAAATTTATAAATAGCAACACTGCAAACAAGTTAGTTATACTAATGCACATTGTTTCAGAGAAGAAGGAGAGTTCGCACTGATTGGAAGTGGTCAAAAGTGTGCTAATTCCTTTAAAGCGTGTGCATGAAGTTCATCGTGTACTCCAATGTACCTCTATTTGATCTGCTACCATGATCAATCGCTATCTCTAATTACAGTTTTTATCTCTTATTACAATCCTTCTCTTATCTCCTTATTAAAAAACGGTTACAAGATTTATTTATTTTTTTTGCTCAACCAAAAGCAAGCATGGACTCCAAACACATTTCTGTAGAGATGAATGTAAATAATTCAGTGTTCCTTTCAGAAGTGTGCTAATTTGTTCCACACAAGCCTAACCTTGTTTGATTTTGTGTTCTCAGCAGTGCTTCATCCAGGATATTATATTTGAGTAAGGTGATCTGAGTCAGCTCCGACTTCAGCCGGACGTGGCTTACAGGTCAGCCGTGCAGGATTAAGACAGGTTTTTTCTCAATTCTGGTCCTGGTTTCATTCTATGAGCAGATGAGAGTTTCGCCGGTCAAACATACTCTCAGGAAGGACATGTTAATTCGCTGAAAAGTTGGCAGTTTATATTTTCAAATGTATATTCATAAGTACAGGACGTGATGGCACTGCTCTTAGTACATTAGCGAAGAACAATAATGTGTAGCTATGACTGGAAAGCTTTACATGGATTTTAATAACAACATTAAACGGATTAAAAACGAAGACCTAGTTGTTCAGGCCAGCAACAAACTTGTATACAAAAATAGAATTTTATTTATTTATTTTCTTAATGAAAGAAGGGCAGAACAGCCTGCTATAGTGAATAGAGATGGCTGAATGCATGGTATCCACAGGGTCTGTGGCACATGTTTGATCTGAACTTATATCAAATAGTACATACTTAAAAGCACACACATTTGATTTTTTTTAAATCACTCGGTACAAGCGTTATACACTTTCCCAGTCTTTTCAATATGCACTATAGAGCAAAATGTGGACACCTGACTACAACATGCACATACAAGCCTTTTATGACCAGGTTGGAAGCACAGAATTGTCTAGAATGTGACAAATCCCCAGAGGCACATACCAAAATTGAGTGGAAAGCCTTCCTAGATGAGTGGAGGTTCAACCAGCACATGAGTGTGATTGGTCAGGTGTCTACAATCTTTTGGCCATATAGTGTTTAATAGGAATTGTTCTGTACATCATAGTTGCACTCTCTGCTCTTTACACTTTGAATTTGTTCTCCACAGCCTATGTTTACGGAATGAGATCCATGGCCTAGAGCCTAAGAGAGCTAAATTGGCCATACTCTCAGTAAGGGAGTGGTGGCATACTATCTCCGTATTGATCACTGTGACACTAGGAAATCATGGGGGTCTGAGAGCTCATGAATGCGGAAGTGAACGGATAGCGCTTTGCTTCGAGTGTTATGTCGCTGTTGGTCTTTTTGTGCAGCAATTCGTAAAGCTGCGTTCATCTGGCTTCATGTGTTTCAGACGAAGTATGATAGAACCTTTACCCTCCCTAGTCAGTATCTGTCGTGTGATCGGGTAAAGATGCATGATGGGTGGGATTTAACAAAATTAGGGAGAAAATGGTGGGTTGGGGGGGGGGGTGTTTAGCAGTTTTCACACATGCCTGTTCAATCGATCAGTGATCTCTGTAGTTTGCTTTCACAAGATTCAAGATGAGTTAGTTATGATGTTCTGATGGCTTTGGATTTAGAAATGGCCCCACATTCCCAAATGCTTTTGGAACAGACGTGCACTTTGATATTTTTCCCCTCATTGAACCGTGAATCACAAACTTTCTTTTCTTTTCTTTTTCATTTTTTATAGTAGTTTCATTTTTCCATATCGCAAGAAAGTTCATAGAGAAAATATCGCCGCTGTAATTATAGCCCGACGAAAGCCGTAATTAAATCATGCTATTAATAAAGTTTCGCATGAATAAATGCTTTGCCTTGTTCTAATTTGATTAGGTAACATCTCAGTGGTGCAGTCACTGCTTTTTAGTGTGTACATGTTTATGGATGGCAACTGGAGCCTTTTGAAAGCCGTCTCTCTAAATCCTCTGTCCGTACGCAATCTTTATTCGCTTCTTGGCCTCACTAGTTCACAATATTGCATGCAGATCTAAATGGAGATTTTGACAACCATGAACCATTAGCAGTGCTAGCAGGGAAGTGCAAAAGGCCACAATACTTCCACTGAGATGTGACTGGCTGAAATGTTCCTCCAGCAGTGTGTCACTGATCCGATGGCGGAGCGTGTCAGTAGTTTTTGAACCTGGCTCTGTCAGCTCGCTGTCCGTGGTGACCCGTGTCATTTGTGCAATCAGGAAAACAACAGGTGGCGTCGCATCACAGATGAGGCCGGCTCCTGTCAGCTGAACAGAGGGGGATTCACAAAACAATGCACCTGACATTAAAGTGCTTGTGGGAATTCTGTGAAAAGGTGGTTCGTGGGGGATTTTTTTCTGTCCATCAGACAAAAATCCAACTAATACAGCTAGTTGCTCATGCAACAAGGATTCACGTGGACCTGTGAGTATGAAGAGATTAAGAAAAGATAGAAACAGAAAAACTGAGCCAAAAAAAGAGAATTATACGAAATTTACATTTGAAAATAATTAAATGAATAAATAATTGAATATTTTAAAAGTACACATAAATGAATCGTGTTAAACACTTAAACAATTGAGTCATGTTTACAAACTCAAATGAAAAAATTATATTTTAAAAAATCACGTAAAATGATCTGATGATAAACAAACGTGTAAAAAAATCACTTGAAGACCATTTAAAATAATTGAATAGTGTAAAAACATCATAAAAATAATAATAATAATTCAAAGGAAAAGTAAATAAATCTTTGTGCAACAAATCATCTGGGGAAATAAAACCACATGCTCTACCTTGCAGAAACCTCCATTGTAAAACCTTCACAAGTGTCGATTTTGAATCACATGATTAACACAATTTAAATGACATGGATAACATGAAATACCTCAACATCATTCATTTCTCTCCAAACTTCTATTCATTCTTCCACTCACTCGTAGCCTTGTCTTGATTCGTCATGCTCTCGAGAGCTCTCTTTGACGAGAACGTTCATTTTCCACGTTGTAAACTTGAGTGCGAGAAACATGTAAATTGTTTTTAATTGGCAAGTGCAAAGAATGTCTCGAGGGCCTGCAAGGCTGACAGATAAAAAGCCCGTCTCTCACTGTCGCTTAAAACAGTCCCAGTGCGCCTCAGCCATATGCTTTAAGTGACTGCGTGAGACGTTTTAACATGAAGCTAATGTCACCACTAGATGGAAAGAAAGCTGCTAAATAGCACGGTGTCTGAGCTGCGCAGGAAATGGTGTCAAACCAAACAACTTTGATCCTAATAGCGACCAATGACAACTTGAACTGAAGTGTAATGCACGCTGTGATGAGTGTAAAAACAGTGACGCGAGTGTCATTTCGTCTGCACGGCTGGAATCTTTAGGACATTGTAGCAGACTTGACAGATGGCAAGGCTTTGATAACACTTTCCTAATTCTAAATCATAACTGTGCTTAGAAATAGTTCTGTATATAACGTAGGTAATTATTCCTTGTAGTAATGCTTTGTAAAGGTCTGTGATTGATGTTTTCTCTGGGGAGATTTGTGGAAGGAGTCTCCAGTGTCACAGCTTTGTAACATTTGTAAACATCTCCTCCTTAGGACAGAGCACTTTGGGCGTTTTCTTGGTGGTTTCTCTGTGACATGGCAAGCCGGTGTGGACAGGGACATAAAATCCGACTTATGGTAGTAAGAATAACGTTGTTTTTATTTATTTTTTTCATATTTTTTTCATTGCCCATGGCCATCTTGTGTATCTTTTTGATTTCTATATGTATACATGTCTAAGTCTTTACGTGACCTGACGTTACCATGAAAATTGGTCACTCATGACACGTGTCACGCCCATGCTCATACCTGCGCTCGGAGATCACAATGAGCTCAAAGCAACATTCACTCCTTCTTTTACTACTGTATGTTGAGCAGTGTAAGTTCTTCTGGCATGTCTTATTGGTGTTGCACAATGGAATAATTTGCTGAATATTTCTTTTTAAACATTGCCGATTTCCACTGATGAATTATTAGGCAGATTTGATGGTAATATTAGCCATCCCGCACAAGCATGTACTTATTTTCAAACTCTTTTGTGGCACTTTTTATTACAGATGTGTTCTTAGTCCTTCACATTAAAATAAGATGGTGCATTGTTAATGTGGAATTTGGATTTGCATGGACCATATAAAAATTTATTTTAAAAATGACCCTTTTCAGAAGTTTACATATCCTTGATTCTTAATACTGTGTGTCGCTACCTGGATGATCCACTGTTCTTCAGAAAAATCCTCCAGGTCCTGCATGTTCTTTACTTTTCCAGCATCTTCTGCATATTTGACCCCTTTCCACCAGCTGCTATATGATGTTGAGCGGCTATATGATGTTGAGATACATCTTTTCACACTGAGGACGACTGAGGGACTCGTACACGATTATTACATAAGGTGCAAGCATTCATGGATGCTCAAGAAGGTAACACAATACATTAAGAGCCAGGGAGGTGTAAACTTTTGAACTGTATTATATACTGTGTGCTATGTATATGCCATACAATGTACACTAAACACAATATGCAGTATTTAAATTATAGAATAGAACATGTAATTACAGAACCATAAATTGCATATTAAGAGCAAGAAGAGATAAATCCCATAAATTAGACAAGGGTCCGAAAAAATTAATACCCTCGACATCTCCCCCCCAACCCCACCACACCACCTTAAATTTGAAATGATTGCTACATCCCTGGTTGAGGGAGCTACAGTTTGTATTTGCATTATACCAAATGAGAACAGGATCTAACTAGATTCACAGACATTCCATGACATTAGATGTAACTATAAATGGATAAAAAAATATGCTGTCATTCAATCATAAAAAAGAATTGCCAAATTGTTGTGCTGGAAGAGGAATAAAACACTACAGCATGTGCTGTTATAGGAAAATAACCAACTTTAGAGTTGATCTCTTTTGCATCAGGGGCTTGGTCATATCACGCCATCATTGATTGATTTATTCTGCTATAACAGAACGTCCTCAACTGGTTTATTCCTTATTGTTAATATATATTACATTTGCTTTATAATTGCCCACGTCATTATTAGTTATAAAGGTTGTACAGTAAACAATGTGGCATTCGACTAAATTGTATTATTATTTCCCAGTGTTCTAATCAGTAATAATGTTTTACGAATATAGGCTTAATAGAAAGTGTGAGTGAAAGTTCCTTCCAACGTCTTCGCAAACTTTTCCCTGTGTTCCATTTCATTCAATTTCCACCAGCGTGTTTTCCGAATCCTAACCTCCT
>JAOUWY010000001.1:8772824-8784372 GCA_025728095.1 Prietella phreatophila | reverse complement strand
ATTAGTAGCCACGAGACCCTGGGTGCTGGAGAACAGTAGGCAATTTGTGGACTTATTTTTGGAGGAGTTTGGAGAACCAGCTATGTCCCAAGTCCAAGCTACGTCCCAAGTTCCATCCACAGTCATGTCTCAAGTCCTATCCACAGTCAAGTCTCAAGTCCCAGCCACAGTCAAGCCCCAAGTCACAGCCAAGCCTCACGTTGCACTCACAGTCCAAGCTCCAGCCCAAGCTCCAGCCCAAGCTTCAGCCCAAGCGCCAGCCCAAGCGCCAGCCCAAGCTTACGTCCAGGACTCAGCCAAAGCCAAGTCCCAAGGTACAATCCAAGCCACGCCTTCAGTTCCGGACCTCCAAGTACCGTCTCAAGTCTCCGATAGCAAAGCCCAAGTGACGTCACAAGTCTCTGATGGCAAAGCCCAAGTGACTTCACAAGTCTCTGATGGCAAGGTCCAAGTCCGGCCTCAGGTCCACGAAGTCAAAGTCCAAGCTCGGCCTCAGGTCCACGAAGTCAAGGTCCAAGCTCACCCTCAGGTCCACGAATTCAAGGTCCAATCTCGGCCTCAGGTCCACGAAGTCAAAGTCCAAACACAGTCTCAAGTCCATGACGTCCAAACCCAAACCCAGTCTCAGGTCTCGGATGCCCAAGTCCAAGCCCAGGTTCAAGTACCTGACATCAAAGCCATGTCTCTCGCCCAGGCCATGTCTCTTGCCCAGGCCATGTCTCTCATCCAAGCCATGTCTCTTACTCAAGCCATGTCTCTCGTCCAAGCCATGTCTCTGACCCAAGCCATGTCTCAAGTTCAAGCTCAAGCCATGTCTCTCATCCAAGCCATGTCTCTCGTGCAAGCTATGTCCCAGGTCTCAGCAGGCTCAGCCTGTCTGCCCGGCTGTAGTCCTTGCTCTGCCTCCCTATTCAGCTAGGGACTTTGCTCTGCTTCTCTGCCCCACCAAGAACAGCGTGCAGTTTCCTGGCTCTGCATGGGACATTCGGCCCAGGGGCCCGGGGCCGCCAATTAAAGGGGAGGACTCTTGACAAAAGGGGAGTGCCTTTGGGAGGGGGGGTTCTGTCATGATTCCCCCATGAAGCAGCACGCATGTGCATGCGCCTGCTTCTTCCGTGGTGACGTCATGTCTTCGTCCCGTCGTGTCATAGGTCATAGGGTCACGTGTGTTTTGGAATTGCCCGCAGCTCCGAAATACTTTGTCTTTTTAATATGTTGCTTACTCTCCTTGTTATCGCTTCATTTCGAAAGTGACTTGCTGGGTAACTTCTCAAGCACAGGCATAACAATTATTTACAAAAGTGCTGCTTTGGAAAGGATTGAAAGAAAGAAAAAAATGCAAGACAGCCATTTTCTATCATGATAAACATGTCTACCTGCATGTGACTGCATGGCTCTATCTATCAAACTTCAGTATACTTTACTAATCATTATACCACAACACAGATGAATTCTCTGATCTAATTGAGCAGAAGGATTTGATGAATTTTCTATAGCAGCAGCTCTAACAGTAGTTCGGGCTATAATTCAAATCACAGCTTTAAACTAATGCATTCATTCGAATACGTTATCATTGTTATAGTAACAACTTACACAGAAAACGTCACCATATCAACATTTAATACATTTATGTGGACACACCAAGTTTTGGTTTAATATTTGTTGATATGTGATAGAGTTCATGATGCCATGTATCCTAACAAAATGTCCAGGACCTCTGGCAGAAAAACAGCCGCAAAACATTAAAAAGCCATGACCATATTTAACCGTGGGCATGAGGTACCTTTCCATATGGCTACTTCTCTGTGTGCGCCAAAAAAACTCTATTTTGGTTTCATCTGACCATAGAACCCAATCCCATTTGAAGTTCCAGTAGTGTCTGGCAAACTGAAGACACCTGAGTTTGTTTTTGGATGAGAGTAGCGGCTTTTTTCTTGAAACACTGTAGGAGACTTTGGATTGTAGTTTTGGAGACTTTCTGACCCCAAGACACAACTTCTGCAATTCTCCAGCTGTGATCCTTGGAGACTTTTTGGCCACTCTAACCATCCTCTTCACAGTGTGTTGAGACGACACAGACACACATCCAATTCCAGGTTTATAACATCGCATTTCCAGTTGACTGGAACTTCTTAATTTTTTGCTATGATACCCAAAATATCAAAAGGTTAAACAATAAAGACAATTGTTCACAGCCTTCTTTGCTCATCAAGTGTGCCAATATTATTGGCGGGCGCTGTACATGTAGATGTTGGGAAAATTCTGGTATGGACAAAAGTCTTCTTGAGGAAGATGTTTTGGCTAGCACTCGCCATCAACTATCTAACAAAAAAGCTCCATCCGTCGCACAGGCCCTAAAGAAGCAAACTGCTAATTTTACAATATGAAGATGAGATGAGTTAACAACCAATACCCATGCCTTTTGTCTATGATCTGATTAGAAGATCATGTATTTGTGTTATTTTTTAAGCTTGGTTTTAAAATCCACATCCCAAAGCTCTGTAAATAGTTTTTGTTTTTTTTGTTTTTTTTTTCATATAAAGACTGCTCTATCATAGTAAATGTGTGTTGCTAAGGGCTATCTCCATGAGATGGCAGCACTCACACATTCACTCTTGTTTATCAACTGTTGAATCTGTAATAATAATAATAATAATAATAATAATAATAATAAAAAAGCAACAACAACAGATACACCATACCTTACATTATTATGGTGTCACAATAGTATCCTGTCATAAGTATTCATAAAAAACTTATAAATAAGGAACACACTTTTATTTTTTATTAAGAGACAGAGAAAATACATAATTTCGATATTACAGTGTAATAATTCTTTGCTAGGTCTTCATGTGAACATATCAACCAATGATGCGCTGGAGCTACGCAGGAACCGCCTCCCTCATTTCCATATTCCGAACGGAAAAGTAAAAATAAATAAATGTATAAATAAATAAATATGGAAATAAATACATGCAGGAATAAATACATATTAAAAAATGAACACATAAATAAGTAAGTATAAATATAAATATAAATGGAAATCAAATAAATAAAAGTATAAATAAATAAAAGATAAAAAGAATAAAAGTCAATAAAAAAATACATCTAGAAAATAAAAATGAAGGGAAAAGTAACAGAAAAATAAATTTAGGATTTAATTCAATTTAAAATGATTTATATTTGTTTTATCAAGTCATGTATTCCTTTATTTATTTTCCTATTACATTTCTTTATTTATCTATCTATTTGTTTATATATTTAGGTTTCATTTCTGAAGGTTTCATCCTCCATAATGTCGGTCTAATGCCCAATACAGGGCAGTGATGAATTATCGGTTAAGGCTCTGAGTTACTGATCAGAAGGTTGGGGGTTCAAGCAAGGCCCTTAACCCTCTCTGCTCCAGGGGCTCTGTATCATAGCCGACCCTGTACTCTGAACCCAAATTCCTGACATGCTGGGGTATGTGAAGAAAAGAATTTCATTGCATATGTATATGTGACCAATAAAGACTCATTACCCTTAAGTAAGGTATCACCCATTGTTTTGAACAAAAGCCTTTATTTGTTGGATCGTGTGAATTACAGTTTTCTAAATGCAGATCCACACAGTCTGACCTGTCTGACCTGTCTGACCTGAGCATATGGTCAGGATTATCATTGCATTAGTACCGATTACCGATTCATCCTATATGGTGTACACAACATCAACAAATGTGTTTGTTTGGAAATAATATGATGAACAGACATCAAAGCAAATATTGTGCTGAGAATAAAATTCAGATAACCCAAAAAGTTGGAAGTACAAAATGTACTAGAGTATGTGGCAGCAGAGGGGTGGTCGAGCGCCAGTGGAGGACAGAGCGGAGGTGGACAGGTGGGAGTAGAGTATTTAAATATATCAGACGAATGACAGGGACGTCCCCAAAATTATTACATAGAGGTGAAAAGGAAAATATTTAGCAACTCTACATTCATTTATGAAGCTGACTGCCCTCATGAATCTCACATTGTGCGCTGGGATCATATGGGACCAAGCTTTACCATCTAGGAATAACTTAAATAAGAGTAAAGAAAAATAGGTTTTTATTTTAAACGTATGTGTGATTTCTCACTGCATTTTAGTCCCACAATTAACCCTGTTACCCTTACAAACTCACCTGTATGAAGTACTTGAAATATTCCACAAGTTGCACTATTCCAAAAGGAGAAAAATTCCCTTGGAGAACATTTTTGCCTCGTTGTTATTAAATACCTTCATAAGCTTAGGGTGATATTCAAGAATGATACACAGTCTTGTGGGTTGCTAAAGCTCTGGAACATCCAACAAATAATGCAAAATTCTGGTCCATGTGCTCAAAGCTCTTCTTCAGCAATGAGACTCTTTAACAAAACCTGAACAAATACACCAATGAGACAGGTAATTAAAACTGACCACAATAGTCTAAAAAGCCAGACTCTCATCAAACTGGGCCAGTTGCCCATATAGTATCTTCTGCAGTCTAAATCCCAAAAGAACTGATCTATTCCCTTTTTGATCCAGCTTTGGCTCCAATCCAGTGCTGTAGAGGAGAGTCTTCGGAGTCCTCTGTGAATCTCCCTAGTGCTTTGCTAATCATGGATGAGTGCAGACACCAAACTCCAGTGACTTTAGATCACTGGCTGTCACCTTGAGGCCATTCCACTATGCACACTCCCTAAGGCTTCATCTTCTGTCACTAGCAATTAGCATAATCTGAACAGGCTAGGTCCTTATGGGAACAAGAGGAGAGTAAACTATAGCAACAGGTGGCTCACAAGGGTTGGGTTGGCTGTGCAGTTCTTTTTCTTCTCTCCCTTTCCCTTTTTTGTTTTAAATCTTGTATAAACAGTGCAATACAGGCTGACCTGCTGGGGAGATAGAACCCTGTTACCAAGTTGGAACCATACCCTAATAGTCGTGATGTCGCTGTAAATATCCTCCCGCTGGAATCCCCTGTTGCTGACAAGGTGCCAGGGGGGAGAGAGAAGAATCTATTCTCCTTTCAGTTCCCCCATCCCTACCTCTCATATCTGATCTGTTCATCCCAGAGCGGCACAGGAATACACAAGGGACAATCTGGGACCCAGCCGAGGAGCACCTCACTCAGGCAGCAAGCCCAGCATGGGGGCTTCTCATGGAAAGAAAGTAAGTGAGCATGAGACTTAATCTAGTCTGTTTATGTAGTTGTTAATGGAAGAAGTTAGCTTGCTAACTGTGACCTGTATGTATGCATAACATGGAAACACAGAAGGCAACTGATGTTTATGTTAAGCTTATAAAAATGTTGCATGAATGCATTCTAAATATTAACACATCATTAAATATCCAAGTGTTTACTATAAATGCAAAATTCAAATGGTTTAACATAATAAGATCTACTACTCCTAGTATGGTGATAATAATAATAATAATAATAATAATAATAATAATAATAATAATAATAATAATAATAATAAATTACCTATTTTGCTGTACTTTTAATCACTTCATTTACTCAGTGCCTTTTTAATAAAATACTTTTTTTTTCTTTTTATTCACTATTTATTATTATTAACTATTTCTCCATATTTGACTCCTGGGTTCCACACATTTAATAAACCTGAGTGCTTGGTTGTTGAATTGGAAACGTCCACCATGTCTATCAGCGTCCACAAATATTTGAGCAATGAGGAGGGCTGAGTGTGTAAGCAGGGTGTGACGTTCTCAGAGCATGATTCAGAGCTGAGGGCTGCATGTGACAGCTGACAGCTGCTCTTGAGTGGGCTACTGAAGGATTATGGCATGTCTAAGCGGCTTCTTGTTACCTGGAAATATTAGATTCCATTTGATTTTTCCAGTTCATATTGGGCAAAAATGCATGTTCCATAGGTAGACAAAATAAATCTAGTTTCAGCTTGTTGATCTGATATCAGCTGAACACTTCTTGCTGTGATACTCTCAGACTGTTTCTTTGCCTTCTGAAAATCAATCATGTCTCAACAAGTGAATTTTTCTGGTAAAAGAACAATAGCGGTACTGATATCCACTTACACATTCCTCCAGGATTGAGGCTGTTCCAGGCCACTGCAAATGAGGCATCCTGAAAAAAAATAATAAATTCACTCACCAGGACAGCAGGAATGCAGAAGTGTATTTGTGCGTATTGTGACTGAATATAGTAATATACACATTAAATCATTTTAGTGAATTCTTACTGTACTGTAGCTGTCAACACTTCAAACGCGAAGGAATTTTGGTTTAATTTAATTTTGAAACTAAAAGTCCAGCACTATCCAATTCCTAGCTTGCAAAGATCCAGATTAGCAACTAACATAACTGAATGGTAACAGTATTTAACATGTAATTCTTTCCATGAGACATGAGGGATGATGACAGTCACCACTAAATTTGTGTTGTACAAACACAATCATGGCATTATGTATAATTATTTTAAATAGAGCTCTTAAAGACGTGTAGGATTTCAATGCATATTTACAGAGAATGAACGGGAAAGCATAATACAAACACAACCGAGCATGTGGGGATTTTATGCATGTCTGTTTGAACTAATGTGTATTGAAACACTAGGTAAAATGGATACATATTTTAAGAAACGCTTCAGATATGCACCCTGTCTTGGCCATTGAAATTATGAGTTACCCAAAATGCTAGAATGAATTCTTATTTCTGCTACTGTAAAGAAACTGTGGTATGAAAAAAAACAAATTTTGTCATATTGACAAAGCGAAAATAAAACTGAATCACAACCATCAGCTTAAACAAAAGATGTCTAATGATATGTTTAAAAATATTTAATAGGGTAACTCTTTACTTGAACCCTACATCATGACATACTTGATGTCATATGCTATTGTGGTTCATGGGTCTTAGATGACTTGATGACTTCCAGAGTTCTTAGCCATAGAGTCAAGTTCTAGCCTTTAAAGTCAAGGCAAGAATCCCAAACCATAGTGTACAGGTCAAGTCTAGAGTCCCAAGCCTTATATATTTTTAGATGTGAGTCGGGGCCAAAATCTCAAGCCATCAAGTCAGAGTCAAGTCCAGAATGCCAAGCTGAAGAGCTCAAATTGAGTCCAAAGCTCTAGATCTCAAACTGAGTCCAGAGTCAATACTTCCTAGAGTGCAACCTAGAGAGTCTGGTGTCCCAAGCCCTAGAATCTCAACTGAGTCCAAAGTTTTAATGCATTTTGAGTCAGAATACAGCTAAAGATTTGTAATGTGCCAGTGTAAAATAGCAGATAATCCAACAAGACAAAACATGGGACTATATCTGTTACATATGTCAGGGTATCAGCCTCAGATACTCCACTAATGACATGGTAAATGTGCACTTATATAGCACTTTTATCCAAAGCACTTTACATTGTGTCTCATTCACCCATCAATGGTAGCAGAGCTGCCATGCAAGGTGCTAACTTGCCATTGGGAGCAACTTGGGGTTCAGTGTCTTGCCCAAGGACACTTAGGCATGTGGAGTCACCTGGCCCGGGAATAGAACCGCCAACCCTATGATTAGTGGACAACCCACTCTACCACCTGCACCACAGCCACATACTGACCAGCTGATATTTTATACACGTTTCTGGTCACAACCTTCAGAACCTTCAGAATGTTGAAGCTTGCAATCGTATTGGAATTCTGCACTACCATGTATATGCATGTGCATATGCCGGTTTCCACTGCAGCACAACACAGCTGACAAAAAAGGTCCCCAGGACGTCCCCTAAATGGCCTCTATGCATGTTCGCTGAACGCCCATATATATGGTCCCCTTGAACATCCGTAGGGCGTCATGTTCCCAGGACGCCCAATGGCCATTCCGGACATACATGAACATCCGCCAGTGAACATTATAAACTAGACCAAATGCTAAATCCAGACTAAGTGGACGTTTGCAACATCCGGTGGACATCCAGTGTTTGCTGGGAATGGACTTTTTGGAGCAATAACTAGTCATTGGATTAAAAATAAATAAATAAACATTAAAGAGTTTTGTGGGAAACGCTTACTAGTCAGGATACAAGATACTCTCATGTCATTGATCATCTGGCATGTCAGTCAATTCCGGTGAAAGTAGGCAGTTCTTAGTCACATTCATTAATGAAACATACCAGACTTTCTAGCAAAAGAAGAGGTCTGGCTTGTAATACTAGTTATAATATGTAACTAGAAATTTGAATCATAACCTCAACTTGTCTGATTATATAGCCTGGTTAGCACACCAACTTGTATTAGCTTGTTAAAAAGTGCTTAGGCTAACCATGAATTCAGAAAATTAAGGATTCAGGTCACAAGTTTGAGCCTTGAGTTTCCTATATCTAATTTTTTACTCCTGTTGAAATGACCATTTTGTGTGCAAAACTGTTCAGATGTTTTCAGGATAGCTATTTGTAGCCATTCAGATTGTGGGAGAGCAAGGTTTTTCACTGATAAGATAGAATGAGGCAGATAGAGTGATTTAGTAGGCATCTGAGCAGAAGAAATAGAAGCATACATAAAAAAGTGAGAGAAATAGAAAATAATGTGAGTGAGTGAGGCATAGAGAGAGGTGAGAAGGACAGAGAGAGCAAGTACTGCTACAGAGCTGAAATGTCAGTACTGTAATTTCATCTGCATGCCAGCTTCCGGGCAGCTTGGCATGAGTTGAATAACTCAGCTACCCCTGACCGTGATGGCACCCACCCCCACTGCCTGTGCCTCAATTACAGAGTCCAAAATATCAGCACAACAAACTATTCAACTATACAGGAAAACATTTTAATTTTCCTGCCATCTCTAAAAAGTAAAAGGACAATTTATCCGTGTTTTTGTGTGTAGGTACCATTCTACCATCAATAGAAGCTACAGTGATCACTTATGTTTGTTCATGATTGTTTATGAATTTCAAGCTATCACCTGTTTCATGGCTAAAACAGGGCCTATCTGGGAGCATATTATATAAACTGCACATCCATAAAATGGATATGTATACATACTGTAGTGTATAGCTTTCAAACAAGTGTATGTAACAAGTTTTCTGCTAGTAAGCATGGTGTTGAATTCCAAGTCCAAAGTTGAATTCAGAGACTCAAGCTGTAGGGTCCAAGTTGAGTTCAGAGTTCCAAGCCATACAGGTCAAGTTTAGTGCAAAGACCCAAGCCATTTTATTCTAAGTTGAGGCCAGATTCCCAAGCCATAGAGTCCAAGTTGAGGCCAAAGTCCCAAGCCATAGAGTCCAAGTTGATGCCAAAGTCCCAAGCCGTACAATCTAAGTTGAAATGAAAATATCATATCTAGCCAGAGAGTCGAATCCATGCTATAGAGGTGTAGAGTTTGGGTCGAGTCCAGCACCCCAAATCATAGAGTCTTGGTGGATTCCAGAGTTCCAAGCCAGAGAGTCCGTGTTGAATCCTGAGTCCCTAGCCAAAGTGTGTTTTTAGACTCATACAGTCATAGCCAAGCCCAGAGACCTAAGACATACAGTTTGGGTCAAGTCCAGAGAACCAAGCCTAAAAGGTTGTGTCGAGTCCAGACTACAAAGCTGGAGAGTTGGATTGAAACTAAACTCTGCAGGAAACTAAAGCTCTAGAACAACATCTCTGCTCTGTTTCTACTGTTTCTACTGTTTCAGGGCCTGCATCCAGCACGTTAACCCAAACCCTAGACAGTCAAGTCAAGTCAAGTGGCTTTTATTGTCATTTCAACCATATACAACTGGTACAGTACACAGTGAAACAAAATAATATATAACCGATTTAACAGGTAGTACAAAAGATAGGTGCAGAAGAGTAACAATATAATTAAAAGCACTGTGACTGTAAACACAGTATGCAGCAGAAATGCTTATACTAAATATGGACCTTGCAGTTATTGTGGTAGCAGCAAGGTAAAGTGTATAATAGTGACAAGAAATTAAAAACAATATTTTTATAAATACAGCAGCAGCAGCAAAAATGCAACAAAGGCAATCCAGAAATGTATATGTATTGTATATGTATTATTAACATTCATTCATTTGGCTAATCCAATCCAATGTTAGACCTGAGCACTGGCAGTGGTGGGGTGTATGCTCACAAAATATTTGATCACTAGCACAGTGAGGTGCTATTGGGCTACTATTACGTTATTATTAGAAATAACTATTCTTATGGGGGTGCATGGTGGGCTGGAGTTCTCCCCGTGCTGCGGGGGTTTCCTCCGGGTACTCCGGTTTCCTCCCCCAGTCCAAATACATGCATGGTAGGTTGATTGGTGTGTCTAAATCCGTAGTGTATGAATGGGTGTGTGAGTGTGTATGTGATTGTGCCCTGCGATGGACTCCAGGTTCCCCGTGACGCTGAAGAAGCAATAAGCGGTAGAAGATGGGTGGATGGATGGACTATTCTTATGTCAGTGTAAAATTATAATGGTTGGATGATTAAATTCTTGGTGCAGTGATATAAATTATAACATGTGACTGCCTTTCTATATTTAACATCAATTCAATGCCTCCTGCACTGAAACAGATTAGGCCAATCAAAATCCTTTCCAAATGATCCAAGCTAAAAATACTGACCTGTAACCTTAAAGGAACAACTGTTTACACTCTAAACTCTTATAATGCAGATAGAATTGCCACAGCCTTTCTCTCTCAAACACCTGAGTAAAGAATATTGACTGATATGATTTACAGTAACTCCTGTGTAAGCACGTGTAATACAGTAAATGTGGTTGTTTCTTTCATTCACAATATATTATTAAACCTTTAGGTCTAATTTCATCACTTGTCACTTACATAATCTGACAGTAATGCTGGAAATCTGAGTCCGCTAACATGAACTTTTTTCATTTCAAAAGTTATGAATATTTCACCAAGCTCAAATGTATTATTCAAAAAAACATTATTGTTTGATCAACCCTCCTGAAATTGAAACACATCTGATTATCCAGTCTGAACATTAGTTTAAATTTTGCTTCAAGATCCAGTACCAAAAACATTATTATTTAATGATTTATATTATCCAAGAATCAATACTCGGTTTATACATAATACATTACTTATTGTTCTAGTTCCTTTCGAAGCCTTATATTAACTGAAATACCTTTAAACATCCTGTTTCATTATATTTTGCTTCAGCTGATGTAAAACCACATATTTTCTGTACACGTGTACATGTCTAAGATAGTGTTAAATACAATTCATTCGCTCTGTTTCATTAAAAAAAAAAATTATAGCACATTTGCTATCACACCACCAGGGTTAGGGGTTCAATTCCCGCCCTGTCAGCGTGGCGTTTGCATGTTCTACCCCCGCGCTGCGAGGGTTTCCACCAGGTAAACCAGTTTCCTACCTAGGTCCAAAGACTGAGATCTAAGGTCTATAAAGACTGGGGGAGGAAAGACATGCATTGGCTGATTGGGATGTCCAATTTGTCCATAGTGTATGAATGTGTATGTGATTGTGCCCTGTGATGGGCTGGCACTATGTCCAATTATTAATGAAACTGGAGCATTGTTTCAGATCAGCTTAATGATTATTGATAAACAGCTATTTTGGTCATTTAGAAAC
>JAOUWY010000001.1:8713815-8724727 GCA_025728095.1 Prietella phreatophila | reverse complement strand
TTAATCTCTTAATACAGTGGTTTATATAATGGGGGCCGCGGTCCCCTTGGAAGCCTCCAGGGGGCGCCCGGGGGACCTCATCAATTTTGCGTGTAAATTAAATTCTCGCTCTCAGATAACCACACACAAACACACACACACACACAATCAATTTCTATTGTACTGTAAAGATGTAATTATTAATAAAAATAAAAGGGTGGGTATCTTCAGAAGTCTTTGTGGGGAGTCATGGAAGAATGACATAAAGAGGAGTAGATAGACCCTTGGAGACCAAGGGTTCTCCAGATTCCTTGTTCATGAGTCTTTAGATAGACAACACAAGTGTCAAACTATAGTCTTGTGTGCGCCAAATATATTTAATCCAGTCATATTTGTGGAAGCCTTAATAATGAACAGAGTTGAATCAGGTGTGTTAAAGGAATACTCCAGCAGTTCTCCGCTTAATCTCTATCACATCTACAGTGTATGTTCATTTACCAGAGACATGAATTTCAAAAGGTTTCCCTGAGAAATGAACATGAATCTGGAAACACACTTATAATGGATGTCTAGCGGCAGATGTTCGAATGTCAGTAAACTTCTGTGCACTAATGTAGAATTAGTCTTTTTAAAAGATGGGACTACTTTTCCACAGAGAGGAATTTATGGCTATGGGTAACCACTGTAGTAAAAATGTAGAGAACTGAAACTGATAATGTGTTGGAAAGTCAGATAAAATAACAGCGTTGATAAGACATTCTCTGATGTCTGTTTCATCATAAAACCTGTATTGTTGGATTAAAACACTAGTAGTTTGAATATACAGTACTTGGGCACATATTTTTGGTTTATTGATGAAATGTGAACAACAGTTGCCCTAGACAGTTTAAACCCTTTTTCTGTTCTTTTCACAGTACAGAAAAACATTGCACATATAGAAGAGAAAAAAACATTGTACATAACATAGTATTTCTTTAGTGTAAGATTGAATCCAAAGTTCTGCAGGGCTGAGGAACTCCAGGAGTGGAATTTTTTTTCCCACTTGAATCACTCAACCCATATAGTCTGGAAAAGTTCCATAATGATCTTTCACTACAATTGACTGTACTGTAATGCAGGGGTTCATAAATCTAGTAACTGGACCCCACTTCCCTGCACAGTGTCAGGTTTTCCCTGCTTCTAAGCACACCTAACCCAAGTCATGAGGTAATCATGACGTCTCCTGTATGTTGGATCGGGTGTGTTAGTGAAAACTCTGCTGTACAGAGAGCCTCTATGATTGAAGTTGCAAACCCATACCCCATTGTTGGAGTACAGCATATATCAGCATTAATTAGTTGTATCTGGCCAGCATGAGATTTGGTTTGTTTAGAGTGACTGCGATCCAACAGGCAGAGAAGTGACAGGAGGTCAAGCAACTAAACTAAAGCAGCTGTGTGGGAGTACGACCAGCCCGCCTGATGTTGGAAGGGAGTGAAGAGAGAGAAGAAGAAGATGAAGAAGGTGTTGTTCTTTTGTGTGGCATTCCATCATGATACTTATGTTTGTGCAGTGCTTATATGTTTGTGCCATTGATTAAAATACCTGCCCAGAAAGGCTCCTCAAAGGTTATTTGAATATTCAATGGTTCTACCCTTTTCAAATGGCTCTATCATTTCCTAAATGGAAATGTAGAGAGAGAGTCAGGAAGGGATATTTGTCTGTCTTTATATTTTGTGCTGCTTATATGTGTTCTTGTCATGGGAATCATTAGTTTTGTGCAAAGCTTCGAATGATGCACATAATCCATTAGATATACCTACATGGAAAAAGCATTCCTGAAGGGTTCTTTGGATGGTTGATTGTACTACCATTCTTGAAGGGGTCTTCTATGGGACATTACCTTGATAGATACTTGGAAAGTGAGGATGGAAAGGATATTTGAGGGTTCTAAAGTATGTTTTGTGCTCCTCACATACATTCTTATCGGATAAATTATCAGTTGGTGCAGTGCTCTGTCGGATGTCCATTGACCATTAGTGACCTCATCTAGAAATAAGATAGTTCCTCATGGTTTCTTTGAATGGGAAATTTTTCTACCTTTCTGAAAGGGTTCTACTTGGCCCATTTCCTGGATACAAACATAGAGAGAGGGTGAGAAGGATATTCCCCAAATATACTAAGATCAATACCATTGACAGTAGTGAATGTTTAATGTTTTTACCCTTCTCTACGGGTCCTACGTGTGCTATTTTCACAATTGAAAAGAAGACAAAAGAGGGTGTGGGAGGACGTTTTTGTTTGTTAATGTATGTTTTGTGTTCCTTATATGGGTTCTTGTCTGGGAAATTAACAGTTTGTGCAATGCTTATTTGACTGATGGTCAATAGTCAGTAACTACATACTATCCACCTAGAAAAAAGGCTTCCTCTTGTATTCTTTGGATGGCTTTTGGTTCTATGCTTCTCAAATGTTTCAACCTGGACTATTTTCTAAATGGAAACAGAAAGAATCATTGTAGGAAGGATACTTGAGTGTTTTTATGTATCTTTTGTGCTCTTTACATAGGAATTATCAGTTTATACAATGCAAAATTTGACTCTATATATACCTAGGGTAAAAAAAAAAGAGTTCTTCAAGGGTTTGTGATTCTAATCTTCAAAATATTCTACTTGGACCTTTCATGAAAGAGGAACTCTCTCTTGTAAAGTTCTACCCACAGGGGAACAAGTAAGAGGACCTTGTTATGCCATATAGAATGTATTAATTGGATTAAGAGAGCAAACATCTATAAACATCTCTAGAGGAGACAGAAAGGAACCAAGTATATGCAAGTTATTTCTTTAGGTATTTAATCATAGCTATAGTGATTCAGTTCTCACAGGCTTGTTGGAAATGATGTACATTTTGTCAGTGGATGTTTATGTAACTTAACAACCAGACTGTTTTTTGTGTTCAGCATCGTAGATCCAGTCAAAGGCCCAATAATTCAAAGTGAGTGATACTTCTCTCCCATGTGTAACACTGCCTAGTGTCTCTCAAACTTCTCCATGTCTCTCATCATTGTTTTTTATGGCAAACACATATTGAAATTATTGACGCTAATCAGCCATTTGATTTGACTGTAAAAATGCCAAACACAGCTGTGCTCGATGCATGAAAAACAGCTGTATGTGAAACAGCCAATGTTTCACATGAATATAAAATGAAAATCTCAGTCGGCTGTGTGATTTCAGATTCATGGAAGCCAAGTATTCAAGTCATTAAGGAAATGCTGATGCATTCTCCAAATGTGCTGTACTGTTAGGTATTTTAAACTGTAGCATGTTCAGAATTTAAATCAGGTCACTATGTCAGCAAGGCATGAAGGTTCTGTATAAATCATCATATGAGAGCAATGGGTGCCACTGTGGAAAAACGGGGGATTATTTTCTCAGTTGGTCCGAAATTGCAGAAATGCAACAAAAACAATCCAGAGTAGATACAGTAATAGCAGCTCAGATTTCTTCTTTGATCACCCGTTATTGTATCTACAGGAAGCACTAAGCCATGAAAGCAGGACCTTAAACCAGGCCTCCCACTTGATTTTGTCAACTGCTGTGTTTTTTGCTCTGTATACACAGAACTGGTAGTTCTGGGACAAAGCAAAGTTTCTAGCCTCACTATAACAGCTGGATCAATTTAAAATAACTTCCCCTGGATGTCATAAAGATAAGGGACAGATTAATACACATCCTTTCACTATCATAAAGATCACAGTAAAAAGAAAACATCTGTGCCATTCCAGTTAATTTAATAACAGAGTACAAGCAGCTCCTGACAGCCTAACGGTTTCACAAAATTGCATCAAGAGGAAGAACAAATATAATCTGATGTCATATTTTCCATCGTAATGTTTCTGGTGGTTTGAATTAAGCTGAGCAAGCACTGCAGGATTTGGCTTTAGAGTCTAAGTCAAGCTTCAAATTGGCAGGACTCAATTGAAATGCTTGTAATCAGTGGTATAATGAGTACGAACCAAAGTCCCATGTTTTAGTCAATTGCTTGTCTTTCCTGGGGAAGAATCTATGCAATAAGCTTTTGTACCCGCATCACAATGTTTGTGCCACTCAACCACCACCCAAGCTACATCAAATAACAAACAGGCTTGTGCAGGCAGGTAGATCCCCAGCATTTTCAACACCTTGAAGATAACAAACACTGCACTTGCTTTTTACCTCCATCAAAGGAATTCCAAGCCATTTCACCTCCGGAAACCCATAGGGAACTCAGCCAAGTAAAACCTTGGGGGCCGATGTGGTAAGAGGACTGACAGGACAACTGTTTTACTCATTATTTTTGACAGAGTAATGCATGAACCACTTTCTCTCAGCAAAACTAGCATTGGAGCCAGGTTCTCTGGTTGTTCTTCAAAGAATTAATCCTTTCTTTATGGTGAGCTTGGTGACACAGCTAAATCCCAGGTTAGCACATGAATTCCAGCCCAAGATCAACAGAGATTTAAGTCCAATGAATGCATATTATATTGTGACCTCTTAATCATCCATGTTCTGGTATCTTAAGGAAACCTCAAAGGCACTCTTCATCGTTCGTATTCTTGATTCCCAGTTGAATCTAAAAGGGCCATGTAGTGTAAACAATCACACAGTCCAAAGGGATGCTTTTCTTAGTGAGATAGAGGAGAAGATCCAAGGGCTTCTCAAAGGTCTTTATCTACATACCATTCTTGTACACAGAACCCTTTCCAAGGAGTTTTAAAGGAAGGGGGTGAACTCGTTGAATAACAAATGCAGTGTTTTCAACATTTCACCCCATTAAGGCCATGTCGATGCTGAATCAGCAAACCAGTGTGTAAAGATTTCCATCTCTCCCTCTCTCTCGATCTCTTGGGTTCTTCATTTCCTGAAACACTCCAAACTTCAGTTGGCAAAGCCTGCCACCAATCAGTCACCAAGCTTGGTGCTCAAGATGGGACCCGAGAGATGGCGGGGGGTAAATCTCCAGAATGAGACATATGTATGTTGTGGACAGCTAAACATTCAACTCTGCTTCAGGTTGGACAAGAACTCCACCATGACTGCGGGATAAAAGGTGTCCTGGAATTTAAATAGTGGGCAGATTTAGATTTTTGGGTGGCTTTCTTTTGACAATGGTCATCATGGCAACTCAACTAAGTTTATTCACAGAGCAATCTTATTCATTATTAAAACATTAATATATTGCATAGGCTGTTATTGTTATGTGATTTCCCTTATCTAAAAATGACTCTTGCATTGAACCTTAAAGAATTTGGTAGTCATATACTGATATACACACAGTTCAAAAGCCTAACGCTAAATTGAGAGTTTTGTTGCTGTTCTTTACTGGCAGTGACATTTCTTTGATTCTTATATTGAGACTTATATGCAAATGTCGCTAATTCGATTGATCTGATCTGAATTACACCCAGCACTATTGTCAGGGTTGCTATTTCAGAAAATTGATCAACACCTTCTGACCCATCAGATTGGAGAATTCATTGGCGCTGTGGAATTATCATGCATTAATAAAAAATCAACAACTGAGCAGCCAATTGCATTTCTAATGTCTAAAATATTGTGTGTGTGTGTGAACTAAAATGCCAAACAATGATCTAAGCATCCAGCTGGATTGAGTTTGACAGGACAAATCTCACAAGTCAAACCATCAAAAAAGTGTAGAAGCCAGAGAGACACAGCATGGCAACGTTAATTGAATCAGCATGGATACTCAGCTAAACAACATTTAACCTGGCAGCACTTTCCAAGAAAGGGTGCAGAGTTGTTGTTTTCTTGTTTATATATATATAGAGAGAGAGAGAGCAGGGTGCAAGGTCATTGGGGGTGATGATTGAGAGTTTTAAGGGAATTTGAGGCCATGACCTGCATTAAGAAGAGTTCTTTACCAGTGCATACCTGAAACTGAAAAGACAGTTTTCAAGCTAGCATTCATGGAATTAGGTTTGTGACCTCTAATAGTTTTTGGCAAGGAAAAAGCAGGATGGAAGTAAACAGTATTATTTGTCACGCAACACATTTTGTCATCATCCTTTGCAGCATATGTAATACAGATGGTGAATACACCAAGCTGCAGACCAAAAATCCAGTCCAGTGGCATCTTATCCAAACACTAAATACATCCAAACCCTACTGGCGACACAACTTTCTCTTCTAATAAGGCATATACTTACTGAACACTTACCATTCACAAAGACACTGAACATAACTAACTGAAGAATTTAGTTCTTTAATCAATGTTTAGAAGTCTTTCTATTTCAGCATCCTTTATCTTTCTAATTGTTCTTCACACAGATGTACTTCACATAGTTGTAACTGTTATCTGTCATGATAATTTGGCTCACAATCTTTAAAACCATTTTTTTTTACTGAGTCACGTGAGAATTCTTACAGCCCCATCCACCTGTCTTTATTCAGAGTAAATCAATGGCACATGCTTTTACACATATTTCTCGTGTTAAGAGTGGGAACATATTTTAAACCTGGGTATCATCTTGACTTTTTACACATCATAGCCTTGATTAATGTAGCTTATCAGTTTATTTTAGAAGTTGTAATATTGATTCAGTGTTTGCAAGGTTTATATTCATGTGCTTGTTCTAATAGGGATAGCAAGATGCACACCTCACATAGGAGTGGTAAACATCAACAATTTGGTCATTCTTAGAAAGAAGGAATGCACTGGTGAGCTTAGCAACACCAAAACGCCTGGAAGACCATGGAAGATAATTAAAGTGGCTGAGCGCAGAATTCTTTCCTTGGTGAAGAAAAGCCTCTTCACAACATCTAGCCAAGTCAAGAACACTCTCGAGGAGGTAGACGTATCATTGTCAAAGTCTACAATCAAGAGACGCCTTCATGAATGTAAATACAGAGGATTTATATCAACCTGCAAACCACTGGTAACACTCAAGAACAGAAAGACCAGATTAGACGTTGCTAGAAAACCTTCAGGAACAAGATTCTTTGGACAGACGAATCCAAGAGTAACGTAACAGAAGAGAAGAGTATATAGAAGGAAAGTAAGGGCTCATGATCCAACGCATACCACATCATCTGTCCAAAATGATGGAGGCAGTGTTGTGGAATGGGCATGTATAGCTGCCAATGGAACTGGGTCACTGGTGTTTATTGATGATGTGATGATCACTGAAGCTGATAGAATTAGCAGCAAGTGTACAGAGCTATACTTTCTGCTCATATTCAGTCAAATGCTGCAAAACTAATAAGATGGTGCTTTACAGTACAGATGGATAATGCCCCAAAACGTACCACAAAAGCAACCCAAGAGCTTCTTAAGGCAAAGAAATGAAATGTTCTTAAGGTCGAGTCAGTCACCTGACCTCAACCTAATCGAATATGCTTTTCACTTACTGAAGGCAAAACTGAAGACAGAAAGACCAACAAACATGCAGTAACTGAAGGCAGCTGCAGTAAAGGCTTGGCAAAGCAATCCAACAGAGGAAACTCAGCATGTGGTGTTGTCCATGGGTTCCAGACTTGAAGCAGTCATTGACTGCAAAATATTTGCATCTAAGTATTAAAAATTGACCTAATATTTGTAATTATGTTGATTTGTCCAATTACTTTTGAGCCAGCGAAAATGGAGGGTAATTCATAAAAAATATAGCTGTAATTCATAAATGGTTAATGCAATATCTTTTTTTTAATTTTTTTTCAATCACATCTTGATTGCTTCATTTCAAATCCATTGTTGTGATGTACACAGGCAAAATGACAAAAATTGTGTGACAAACTGTCACTGTCCGCATATTTTTGGACCCGACTGTGTATATACTGTAGCATTTTTGGAAGGAGTCTCCAGTGTCAGCACTTTGTAGCAGCACTTTCCACCATGGCAGAGTCTTCCGGATTGAACGAGTTTACACTTTATGGTTTCGTTAATATGTTCACTTTTTTTTGTTTGTTTGTTTTTTTTGTTTTGTTTTTTTACTTGTTTTGTTTTGTTTGAAGCTCTCAAGAGAACAATGGTTTATAGGTGCCATAGTTGATAACAGGAACTTGTTTTGTGTACATTCCACAGCATTAAATGTAAATATAGAAGCATAAAAGGTACGATGTGTCATTCTTTAATTATTAATAAATAATAATTATTGGCAAATAGCTGTGGTATAAGAGGAAACGTAATAATAAATTAATGTCCATTCATTATTTTCCTATAATAGTATACCCTCAGGTGTTTTATTCCTTAAATAATTAGCAAACGTATGAATCCAGGACTGAAAGTCCCAGAAGCCTGCAAGACTCAACTTCATTTGGCTGAAGACCAAACTCTATATACAACTATGGATTTATTTGGGATTCAGTCTCAGCTTTTGCCAACCAAACTATGGATTACAGACTTTAAAAACATTAAGCTATAACCTTAGAGCTTTGATGCTCCTCCAGAGCTCAAACAGGATCCGGATGCATAAACATTTCTAGCAAATACACACATATACTCACTTAGTCACATGTGCATCAGGTGGACTGGAAAGTGATAAAAAAAAAAGTCATACATTTTCCTAACAGTAAGCACAGTTGATCATATTTGAACAGAGCTCACACTAATATGTTTGTGGTTTAATATTAGCAAATGACCTGACTAGCAAAACCATATGTTTATCTTTTTTTAGTGCATTTCTTAATGATTACACGGTCATCCTTGTCATCATACAGAGCACACACACATAGAGAGACACACAAATGTAGGCCGATTTTTCCTGTGTATGTTCATGGCCGCCTGCCAAAACTCACAGGAAGAATATAAAGAGTCAGACCTTAATCGAGGGGGAAAATAAAGAGTTTCTCGTTTTTACTATCTTGTGCCAATGTAACCATGGTTTTGGAATTAATATTTATCCACCCACTTGATAACAGTTTTGATAACAGACTTTCCTCATTTCCCTGATGCTGAGAAAGTCTACTTGGGTGTGTGTGTGAAATGTTTCCTTAAAAAGGACAGCCTGGGACTAAATCAATATTTATACACAGCTAGCTCAATGGGCATCCTAAAAGATGCTATAATCTGATTGTCTTTGATATATGACATTACGTTAATAATGCCTAGGATTATTTTCTTCTTCATAAAGTGTGCCACCAATAATTTTTTTATTTTTTTTTGATAAATCCTTAATAGACATGCATGCATTACCTTATGACCTAGATTATGAGAGAGTCACAAAATCAGTTGCTGTGGAGACGGAACAAACAACACATATGTTTACCTTATATGTATTATTAGTTGATTTCCACTATTGTGATCTGACACCCAAGTCTAAGCTATTGTTTTTTTTTCCCCCACCCACGTAAAGGATGGATGAAAACTATAACATCATCCCTCATGGAGTGAATTTCCAGGACCCCATTTTCATTGACACACCGGAAAACCACCGCATGTTTGCCAGCCTCTTCCAGTTCTCCAACTGTACAGCCGGGACACAGGTCCACACGTATACCCCCGAGTGGGAGGCACAGGAGGACAGCCGGGTAAGCCCTTGTCAAACATTCAACCCTGTAATTATGAGTATGAAATGCACTTGAGCACAAAAGCTATAATAAATCCCACATGCCCGTTTACCTTAAACATATAATCTAGTCTCTCTAATTAGATAAGATGATATCATGTCATTCAGGAAAATTGAGTCCATATAATTCAAAGCCATAATTGCCTACTCCTACCTCATCTCACACTGAGTTCGACATACTGTTTGAAATGCACTTCATGGTCTTGCTCTTACAATGTATAAAACCTTTCTAGCTAAGTGTGATTTCCTCACAGTTTGATTATGTTTTTGGATAAGAACATGCCACACTGAAATGGAAATACTGTACGCCTAATTAATTAGATTTATAATCAGATACTGGATTCCTGAGCAGATTCCTGCACTTCCACATCATCCTCAAAACAGAGAAGAGCACTTACACACTCTGTATACACAACAATGGACAAGTTCAAAAAGTTTAAATGGCCTAAGACAAAGACTTTAATAACAGTAGAGCACTGAGTAAATGAATGCACAGTTACTTCCCCATCGTTGCTAGCATTGACAGAGATCGCTGGAGTGAAGAGACGACATGTTTAAACAAGAGGCACGTGTTTAAATGCCTCATAACATTAACCTCGAGTGATGAGACAGACCCTGATGTGATTAAATTTGCGTTGTAAACTTTCAATTCTTTCAAATGTAGCAGAAAATTCATTTTTCCATGGGTTATAAATGTAGAGGTAAGCAGGACTTTGTTCAGTGGAGTAGGAAGGAACATTTTAATGCAATTTACTAGAATATCAGAATCCTAGAACTGCTCTTCTCTTTGAGAATCACGCAGAAGCATATTTCAGTTCAGAAAGGTTCGTTTGCAAAACTAGCTAGATAAGTAGCAAATGTCAAAATTTGTCCAAGTGAATTATTTCAACATTTTTTTCATCCATATTAACAGCAGTTGCAGTTAAATCAACAATTTCTGCATTCCCATTGACACGCTTGAGTTAATTTATTACAACATGCCTGACTAAGTAGATTAATTACAACATAGCCAATACAGATTTACTATTCTATGTCTCATTAAAGGCATGAATAGGGTTTAATCTCTAAGACACTTTGCTGATCAGATTCCAGGTAAGATGTGCATTCTATGCAACATGCTAACTTCAATACCTCTGGGCGCATACATGTGCCTGAGCTTTTGTGAGCATCCTTTCATGACCAGGTTTCTATGTGAGATGAAGAATGAGAGGCTGTGGGTTGTAGATGACTAACAAAACCAGGACAGGGTGGAACTCAGGTCTCTGAATTTGTCTGATGTTCATGCCTGTGGCTTTTGCTTGTAGAGACATATCACATGGTGGTTGTATGTTGATCCTTTTAGATTCAAAATAGCTTCATAGTCAACATGGGCACTCCATAAAGGTTTGAGGG
>JAOUWY010000001.1:8679475-8693502 GCA_025728095.1 Prietella phreatophila | reverse complement strand
CACACACACACACACACACACACACACACACACACACACACACACACACACACACACACACACACACACTCTCCTCCGCGGTGGATGATGAACAGCGTCTCGTTTAACACGTGCGGCGAATCTGAATGAGAGTGTGAGCACGTTACAGGAGGACTGTGGGTGGAACCCGTCTCTGAAGGTTTCACTGCAATCATGCTCTTCATTCATTCACTCGCGTCCTCGTACAGTTTACACCTCGTTCAGCACAGAAACGCAGCTAAGGGGATAATTACAGCTCGTCTAATCAACTCCCGGTCACCTGCGTGCGGATAAACAAGGAGTCAGGGGGTTTTTTAAAATGGGGAATTTGAGCTAGCTTCGCAAAGAAAAGATGGAAGAGATGAAAAACAACATATCTAAATAATAATAATAATAATAATAATAATAATAATAATAATAGCTCCTTCTGGTACAGTTCAAGCGGTGTTTTCCCCCGTCGAGTAAATCGCTGTGCGAGATCTTTTTACGCAACTGTGCTACGGTATTTAAATAAATCAAAACTTTTTATAACCCCGCGCCCCATCTACAGACGCTACCGCCTTGATCCTCTGGAAGAGGAACGACAGAAACGCAGCTCCTTTCATCACTCAACATTCACTACATGGTGAATGAACAATAAAAAGTTTTAAAAAGGCGTGACAGCTTGGAGACCTGGGAAGCCGCTCGATCTACTGGACTGCGCTAAACGGCTCTCGTGGCAGACTGACGGACCTCGACTAGGACTGCAGCTCTAAAACGCAGACGAGTAAGGAGATCTCCACGGAGATGTGGAGCGCCGTGGACAAACGAGAAGAGCACGCGTGCAGGGCAGAGGGTCACGTCTTCACGGACGGCCATCGTCAGCGGTCTGGGACCCCGCTGCGGTTCTCCACTGCGGCCAGGTCACGACACACAACAAAGGGCCTTCAAGACTTCTGGAACAATGCGTGCGTGCGTCTGTCGTGTGGTGCTGAAAGACGACGCGAACACGATTAACCGTCTGTGTGCTCGAGCGCTCCCGATTGACGAGAGTAGGGGTGGAAGGAAATCGTCTCTGTACGACGCACCGTGAGGGAATCCCCACGTCGAGATGTTTAACATGCATCGGTTTTGAACTCCAAACACGCAGAAGCATGAAAAACAGCGCTCCTTATAAAACAAGCATTCCGGTTTTCCTCGTTCTCCATTCCCAACGGTAAAATTAGAAATATTAAATAAATTAATGAATCGTTTCATCCACAAAAAAACATGGGGTCACCAGCAGGGGGCGATGAGAGAATTTCTGACCAGGGAAGATGTGGGAAATAAGTTATGGCGTTAGAATTGATTCATAATTCCAAATAAAGAGATTCCGAGCCACAAAAGCTTTTTTTGTGTAAATCTCACTGCATTTATTTACAGATCTAGTTATTTGGAATGATGAAACGATTCTAACCCCATAATAAAATCTGCGTCGAGACCCGCTCGGTCCCGAGAGGAACACAGAAAAAGAAAACCGCTGTGCTCTAAAACTCACTGCCGAGGAACTAGACGCATAAATTCAGACCACGTGACGTTGCGTTGCGTTTCCGTGAACGTGAGACGTGGACCGTGACGCTTTAATGACTTAAAATCGGTCATCACAGACACAGACAGGTCACGCCAAGCTCACGTCCTCGTCACAGGGTGCGTTTAAACGGAGATCGGCAGACGTGACATTAGGGAATCTCTTACTCGCTCCTTTACAGGGTCAGCTTTTTCTTAATTACATTATAAAATGTTTATTTGTGTGTACATTAAGTCCACTAAATGGCACTTTGACTCGACTGTTGGCTTCTTGCGGTATTTCACAGTTGACAGTACCTGGTACTGTCTTTAGTACCACCTGGGTCGCGCATCATTTAGCGCAGAGGTTCTCGACCTTTTGTAACTAAACCAGGCTAAGCTCCGCCTCCCCCCAGCAAGAAGAAAATACAGACGGCGAGGGAACGCGGGGGTTTTTCCACTTAAACACATTCTATTTGAAAAGTGATAAAATACACAGAGGACCCAAGTCATGCCCCGTCCCCACCCACCTTTCCTTGAAAACAATTTGCACCCTCCTTCCGATGCTCTCAGCACCTCCCAGAGTTGAGAACCGCCGATTTCACTCATCACAGATAAAAATACAACTAGGAGGTTTCCGAGTTCACGGGTATCGCCGTGGCAACAGGGTCACAAACCGCACACGGCCACAGCGTAGCTCTTCCCTGTGTGGGTGACCTGTGGAGCGCTCGATGAGAGCATGTTCTTGGCATGTAAAACTGAAATCAGGGCAGGAACTGAGCATGGAGTCTCGGGGGGTTTGAGACGGCATCAGACTCATCCAGGCCCTCGTCAGGGGGTCATTATCCCCTCCAGAGACCCGCTGAATGCTGCCTGACAGCAAGAATGAGGTCTAAAACAGACGCCACACACACAGGCGATTAATCCCCTGACAGCCGAAACAGTTGGAGCCTTCTAAGCCACTGACAAAAAGATGGCGCGAGAGAGAGAGGGAGAGAGAGAGAGAGAGAGAGAGAGAGAGAGAGGGTTGATTAATCAAACATGGCAGCTCAGACATGTTCCAAGACAGATTTGACACCTCTGGCAAGGCATGCATAAAATACAGGTGAACAATGGGGGGGGAAGAAGGCTACAGTCTGGACAATATCAATAGCACTTAGCTCTAAATTCCAAAATGTCTGAAAGGAAGAGTTCTACCAAAAATTATTCCATCCATCTTCTACCGCTAAATCCTTTTCAGGGTCACGGGGAACCTGGAGCCTATCCCAGGTAGCATAGGGCACAAGGCAGGGTACACCCTGGACAGGGTGGCAATCCATCACAGGGCACACTCACATTCACACACTACGGACACTTTAGACACACAAATCAGCCTACCAGCATGTCTGTGGACTAGGGGAGGAAACCAGAATAATCCCATGCAGCATGGGGAGAACATGCAAACTCCACACACACGGCCCCGGAAGGACTAGAACCCCGGACCCTGGAGGTGTGAGGCAAACGTGCTAACCACTAAGCCACCATGCACCCCCGAAATGATAAATTATCTAACATGTAATTAAAGTTGATAGTCTTTAGGTTAACATTGTGCCAACTGCCTGACTAAATCACACTCAGCTCAAAGCATGTCATTGTAAGCTCAAGTAGAAATGAATGCCCCTTCTGATGCTGCTATCCAGAGAAAGCATTCCATACAGTAAACATGTGGCAGGCATACAGCAGCCCATTAATCAGAGGCCTTTGACCCTTACTTTACTCCCACTTACTTGACTTTAAATTAAAATCCTTTCTGCATCAGTGGCATCTGATTTGTCATCATTCTTCATGAAAGGCACCAGTGAAGGATCAGGTTGAAAATAATCAAAGGTCAACGTACATCAACATTCCTAGACAAATGGGATGTCAAACAGGTGAGAGACTGCTGTATTCCAACAGCAGTAATACACTCACACACACATCAAATGGATATAAAAAGTAAACCCACGCCTCTTAAAATGGCAGGAGTTTGTGCATTCCATAAGAATGCAGCAGCTGTCTACCTCCTTTTTGTATATTACATGATGCCAATAGAGATAGTTAATGCTCAACATTGAATGGCTGGTTAGAGCAATCTTTTCAAATTCAATATAATTTTTTTTAAATGGTTTGAAGAACATGATAGGATGAGAGGTTTGCTCTGGTGGTCTAGTAAAGAAAAATGAACTGGGCCTTCACGAGCCAGACTGTAAGGGTCTCGCCGAATTACACTCGAAATGGAGAGTTGTACAGGAGGAAATAGAAATGAGAGAGAGAGAGAGAGAGAGAGAGAAGGCAAATGGTGCAGAAAGAAATTCCTCATCCACAAGCAGCAGCTACTGACAGACAAGTTTATCTGAGTCAAACTCCGTTGCATACAATAATATCTAGCAATTACTCATGATGTATTGCATCCATAAAAGTAAACAGCCCAGGGCTTACAGCTGACTGAATTCAAAACTGAATGCCTCCTTGAGTTTGAACCCATGAACTATTTTATATAATAATAATATTAGCAGATGATATCACATACTGAAATGTTCTCACATAATGATCTGATCATTAGACAGTGATTATCACTGGACCACCACTGGCCAAATATCACTTATAGTGCATTAAAGCACAGTTACTATCACATATCCAGAGCCACAGTGGTCGCATGTTGATGGCACCATTTCCCTTGCAATGAGTTAACAGTCGACACTGACACTAACCCTTAATCCCTTTGAGGAACCATGCTGCATTTTCTTTTCTTTCACAGCACCATCTGGCTGAATGCAGAGAAAGTACAGAGAAAATACTTGGTATACTGTACATTCTTTGTCTACTGGACTGTTTATCTTGCAAGGTCTGCTCCTCTGACCACATACTGATGTGATCCACATCTAACTTTCTGGAATTTCCATTGGATTTAATAGGGATATTAGTAGACTATTGTTGAATATTGTTGCTGTGCAATCTTCAGTAGTAGTAGTGTTTTTGGACACAAAATGATTTTTAATGATGACTCTGTACTACTTCTAGCACCACAGAGGTCCTTGATTGGTACTCTTAGTATGATTGTAGGAAAGTTGCTTAATTGGCAGTGAAAATAACCAACAGAAAGAGTGATCATGGGTGATTGTATTGTGACGTGCTGCCCAGTGGAAACTATTTTTTCTTACACGTATTTGCACTGCTAAACGATATATACTTCCTGCCCGTGTTGTTAAACATATCCACGTTGCTGGTCAATTTGTAGGTGTACAGTTTCAGACCTTTTCTTTTCTTTTCATGCACAATGTGTTAATTATACTGTTGCTCAGGTTCCAATCGGCCCATTTCCATGCAGAGTTTCAAATGTTCCCTGTTCTCAAACACACCTCATCCAACTTAAGTGCTTGATAATTAGCTCAGGAGTTGAAACTGGTGTGTTGCCAGCAGGTAAAACCCAGATTAGGATTTTTCCTTAACTCGGTAGTATTGGGGTATACCAAATAAACTCAGAAGGGTTACTGTACATAGCTTTTCTTCCATCTTCATTCACATATAGTCTAGCAAAAGTTGTACCTAGGAATACGTACAATTATCTACTTGCAACTAACTACAAAAATCTTTAAAAATTCCCCAGTCAGTGATCAACTGCTTTACTGTAGTGTTCACATCACGTATATACACATTCACAGACGCACAAGGCATAGACAAGGAGGTTTTTTAAATACACTTTACGTTTACAAATTTTCCAAAAAGTACAAATCATTAGGTTAAATACCGAGTGTTACTTCATTACGTACAAGAATATCCCAGCAATTACCCATGATGCATTGCATCCATACAAATAAACAGCTTTTTACAAGTCTTACAAAATGTTAACATACAGCTTTGCTATGGTAATAGATATTATTATACAGTACAGTATATATTCTGCCAATAGTTACAACTAATTTAGAAACAGGAAGAGATTCAGACACAGTTTGAACACAATTCTTAAACTGGCTGATTTTTATATTCGAATTCAAATGAATGGCCAGTTTTTTTCATCAGTGAAGCACTCATCTTAACAAGGCCTCAACATATCATCAAGCCCTTCTACTTCATTTTAAAACAGAGAACTTCTGCCAACAAAAATGTTCAAATGCTACCAAATTTTCTAGGCTCTTATTAAAGTTGTGCACTCGTTCTCTGCTGGTTTGTGTTGAGGTTGATTCTTGTACAACACCAGTATGGATTCTGAGACAGTCCTGAGTTGCTAAAGAATGTCCTAGTTTATGTCTAGTCCTTTTGACAAACAGGAAACTCTTGGAAATTGCAGCAAGTCTACAGGGAAATGGTAGGGGAAAAAATCAGAATAAACATTCACAGAAAACAAAATAAAAAGTCCAATTCTTATGTCAGGTCAATTTGTCTCAAGTGGCATATCACCACGGAAAATGCTAAGCGATATTAAACAACCACTCTTGACTGCCAAGGTTTATTGTCGCTTCCATTCTAGAGCAGTGGTTCTCAAAATGGGGTCAGAGTAATATAGCATAATTTTATTAAAGTGGTCGAAATTGTATTTATTGAGCTCCTATATTGAGTTTTCAGCGTATTTGATTGGTCAACTGAATTGAAATAAATACGTATTGTCGAATTGTTCCTTCGGTGAAAAGTCCAGGAATCAAATGCTCAAATGAACAATAAATAGGTAGAATATTATTGTATACATTTAAATAATGAGCCTAATATTTGAATAATTCATAAAATAAATAAGGGCTTGGATTTTATTGATTTATTTTAAGAGCTAATGTGATTCCTGGCTGAGAACCCATGTTCTAGAGAATTCCTGCAAATAAACGTTGATTTTAGAGAAAAAAAAAATCTTTTGCAACAGTGCATCATACATAGCAAAGCCTTGAACAAGTTTTACATCCAGGCACATCAGAAAAGGTACAGAGGATCACACACGGCATCGTTTTCTCCGTGTTCATGTCACTGTTGCTGTTTCAGAGAAGAAATATCTCGATTTGAAATGTTGTTCCTTCTACCTTCCTGACCGTAGTAACAATAAAGCTTACGAATTACCAAAAAATAAATAAATAAATAAACATAAATTGTTCGTGTCTTTTTGTGCAAACAGACATTATAGAGCTTACCATTTAGAACAGTATACGAAGAATTTCTGGAAAATACCAGTGTACAGCGCAGTAACTACAAAAGCGCTCAGTCAAGAAGACGTCGTTCTCTTTATGACCTTTTAAAGTCTGGTGGAAGTTTGAATCGATACGTAAAAATGGTTTGACAAGCAACAGCGCAGGTTACACCGGGGACTGAGCGCACAGAGGAAACTCTTCATTTCTCACAACCGAAACACAAGCGAACGATTTCACGTAACTTAAAATTCGATTTTGTTTAGACCCTAGTAAAAATACAGACTAAGCAAAAATAAATCAACTTTGTCACTCTGTAATCAACAAAATTAAACACCTTACATTTCAATAGAAGTCTCTTATTCATTATATTTCTTTTTATTTTGAAATCTGTGTATATTTTACATATTTAACGTATGGATACATGCAGAGAGGTTCTAGTGGACCCAGTCTGACCCAGAATAAAGAGCCAAGGTCATGGCTCAGATTCAAAATGGAAATGGTCTGAACTGCTTGGACATCTGAATGGCAGACGATTCAAAAGTTGGCACGGTGCATGATGTTATATTCTACTCAAAAAAATAAAGACTGATCGAGTTACTCCCTGTTGTTCCTTTGTTCCAGATATAGACCTTGTGGTTTTTATTAGTTTTGCATCTCAGTAGAATTTCACAAAATGTTCGAACAGAATATGATCTCACGTGGCTGCGAAAGTAAGTGGATATAATCATGCAAAACAGAGCATGGTGAGCTTGAAGGAAAAAAAAGTGGTCCAGTATACAGTAAGGACATGAGTGCATCACAGAAAATGGTGTATGGAAACAAATCAAATGGGACGCATGAGATACGACAAAAATTTCTTTAATGCCTTCTTTTTTTTTTTTTTCCTATATATAGGTTCAATGGTGCAATACAACAGACCCCCATGTCAAGGGAAAAGATTATTTCCTCTGTCTAAATATACGTGGCAGCCTGGGACAACCTTTCACATGATGACATTCTTATATTTTCTACTATATATAGTTCTGAAATTGAAATATGTTTCTCTTTTGCATTAGGGGTGTTACGGATTTACTTTACGGTATTATAATCTAGTCCAAATCACCATATCATGGTTTCAAAGTATTAATCAAGACAAAAAAGTGCTACAAATTAATTGGAAAATATTTTTATTTATCTATATATTTTTAAGAATGACTTTCCATAAAGTCTCACTGTCAGTATGCATCATGTTGTAGTTATGAGCTGAAAGAGAGAGTGGCTGGGAGGAAAGGTAGCATGCAGCATGGAGCACTGCGTCTTGTATGATATAAAGTTAGATCTCGGATTTTTGGTTTAACAAAGAAAAAATCAAATGGCTCAATCATACGATGTGACTAAATGTGAATGTGAAAGCGTGGCACTGTAACAAGTCAGGGTGTTAACTGGACTGTTAATCATCCAGGGCTGAGCCCAGATTCTTCTCCAGCTAAATTTTTTTTAGTCTCCATGCTTTTTTTCTTGCATGTGAAGACTAACTGCTTTAACAAATGTGAAAATTGGACAAAAGGTTTATCAATTTCTCATAAAACTTGCCTCGGGTGGACAGTAAGCACTGCTTGTAGGACTACCAGACAGATAAAATATAAAACCTTCTGGCTATCTAACACGAGACTAGGCTAGTTTGGTGTCGCTAGCCAAGGAGAGAGACAACTAAGCTATCACTGTATGGGTTTAGCTGCTACAGTGTTATGTAAAATACATTATCTGTTCTTACGCTCTGCTCAAATCATGTTCACGTAAACTGGAACTCGTATAGAAATTCACACACCTTGTTTTCCTGCTCAGCATCAGAGGATGTTAGTGTTCCAGTTTCAACCATCAACAATGCCGTCTTCCATTATGTACGTTACGTTCAGTGAGTAAAGATATAGCAGAGTCTGGTTACCATAAAAAAATGTAAACAAAAGAAAATTACGTTTTAAGATCGCATGCTGACTGTGGCGCAGGAGCATCAGACATTTTAACAGCTGATTACAAACCGAACGGATTATCTTCACTGTGGAGGAAATGGCACTTATCTGTAGGTAAACTGAATGTTTTTATATTTCTATTATATTTCCATTATATTTATGGCATTTTTGGCAGACACCCTTATTCAGAGCGACTTACGTTTATCTCATTTATACACTGAGCAGTTGAGGGTTAAGGACCTTGCCCAAGGGACCAACAGTAGTAGCCTCTCAGTGCTGGGGCTTGAACGCCTGACCTTCTCATCAGTAACCCAGAGTCTTTAACCACTGAGCCACCACTGTTTTTTGTTGTCCCTTTTTACCCAACATGATCTTTGCAGGATGATAACATAGTGAAATTCATTTTTAGTTTCAGCCATAGCGACAGGTTTTCCCAGGCCACCACACTAATATACTATATTTATCTGTTAAATAGTGAATCCTCTACCATTTACTTAAAACCCCAAATCCTTAACACACCATCATCCCCTGAGTAAAACCTTCAGTAAAAGAAACAGTTTCATATAAAAACGTTTACATGAATGGTAACAGACATTAGATGTATAAAAGCATGCCCCCCCCACACACACACACACATGGAGAACGGCTGCAGTGTTTCACCTAAATAGTACGGTATATTCATTTAAAGCATCCTGCACCCAGACAGATCAGAACAACGAATAGACTACGATGAAGCATTAGTAACCCAAACAACTGCAACCACAAAGGCACTGAAGACTGTGTCTGATGTGCGGAAAAAGAAATGTTCTATGAAATATTGACGCAGACTTGGTGTGTTGCAGCACAATAATATATGACGTTAGTGATTACAGTCAAATATGGACAAAATGTATACAAATATCAATGATTTGTACAGAATAATAATCAGACAGTGTGTGTTTGTGTGTGTGCGTGTGTGTATATGGCAGTACCAGAATAACGTTTCCATGTGTGTTCATTACCTAGTAGGAATTTTAGCTTCACCTTTGGTTCATAAATCAATAAGAAATATTTTTTTATATATTTGTGGAGACCAAATGTCCCCAAAAGTATAGAAATGTCTAAACATTTTGATTTTGTGGGGACATCTGGCTGGTTTATTAAAGAAAAAGAACTAAAAGCATGTAAAGGTTACCTTTTAGTTACTGATGCTGAGGTTCAGGTTAGATTTCGGTGCAGCACAGCATTAATTAGCTGCATTAATAATTACGTCAATGGAGGTTAATCATAATGATTAGGAGAAAGTGTGTGTGTGTGTGTGTGTGCGTGTGTGCGTGTGTGTGTGTGTGCTGATCGCACATGAAACTGTTTTTAGTGTGCAGGCTGAAAAGATCTGAGGCAAAATATATTTGGACCCATTTTACAACTAAAAACACACCTAAAGCCATTTTTTCCAAGACAGAAAGATGAATGTAGTTTTGTAAAACAGAAGATAAAACACTGTCCAATTTCAGTCCATTACCCATAATGCAGCTGCGGCATGCGGCTCTCTTTCTCCTTCCTTTGGCAGAGCTCACCTCTCTGTAAACAGAATCCCTTTGTTGGCATAGCGACCCCCTTTCCCACCTAGATTTCTTTACACTGCGGCGCCACCTAGTGGCCAAGCGCTGGAGTTACTCAGTATTCCTGGCCAGACTGGGGGTGTGCCAGGACTCCAGTAGAAACACGGGACAGTCAAGTCATTGGTTGCAGCAGGATGATTGACGGGCTCAGACCCGGCTGGTCGGGTGGACGTGGAAGGCACAGTTCGGGATGCCGTCGTGCCCCGCCCCCTCGCAAGCGTCTTCGGAGCAGCCGTTATTGGCCGTCTGAGAGGCTGCAAAGACGTAGACAGAGAAAGTACACCCCATAACTACTGGATTCTTTAATTGACATTTTCACTTTGGTTAACGGTTTGCTTTACCCACATTACCCACAATGCAGTGTGACTACCTCCTGCCAGTGGTGCAACCCTTGCTTCATGTGTACCTAAAGACAGGGATGCAACATCATTTTAGTTCTTTTTCATCGTTAATCTGTCCAGCTCTCAGGAAACAGATCAGCTTCCAAAGCTCCCATTTACATGCAGCTTCGTATAGCCGCATTGCATTCTGGAACTTTGAGTTCAGCGTTTGCACCGATGTCTTCACTACGACTACAAAGTATGTTGGATTTCTCAGTAATATGACTGCTAGAAAACGGTGAGTGAGAAAAGAAGCTCCTGCTCTTTAGTGTTTAGCGCTAACAGTGAAACATGACCATTCAAACCTCATCTAGTTCTTCAGTATTGTCATGCAGACTTGCCAACATCATTTACAAAGAAGTATGCTGTTATAGCATAAAAAAAAAGATAAGTGTGAAGGTGGATTTTAAAATATGAGCCACCCATACATACTATTTTTCCAGAGATTCCCATGTGTCGTATCATGTTTCTATACAAAAGTGTAGAAATATTTATGAATAGAGTTTGAGCATGATTACTTGTTAGCTACATTAACTAACAACTAACTAACTATTTAATCGTGCCAGTGCAAAACTAAACAAGCAGATAGACATCATCTTGGCAGACTGACTATATTTGGGTAAGTAAATGTGATTTTTTTCAGCGAACGGATTTTGAAGGTGAATCTTTTGGGAACTGACTGCTTTGCTCGTCCTCTTCCTCTTCAGTTCCCTCAGGCAGCAGGAGGTGCTCGCTGCAGGGGCTGTGGGGCGACACTTGGCTCTGTCCCTCTTGACTGGTGCCCAGCTGGAGGCGACGCATGTGCCGGACCACCGCTGTGGCATTAAACGCTTGCTGAGTGAGACAGACGAAAGAGAGAGAGAGAGAGAGAGAGAGCTTGAAAATATAAGCCTGTGCGCATTGGGGGAAATCTTCAACTCAGCCGTGCTTGACTTCTTGATCTGACAGGATTACATTAAAACATGCTTCATATGATTCTTTGGTTTCATTAGAAATCTCGCTCTGTTTTGGACAGATCGGGTCATTTAGCATTCCCACGTACGGTATGTAAAAATAAATAAATAAATAAATAAATAAAGCAGTATACTGGATGATCAGCAGCACTGACCTTCCACTTGCTCTTGGCGAAGTTCTTCTTGATCTGAGCGCTCACAGACTCGTGGATGTTCTTGTCCAATGCCGTATCACCGGCGATCCTGGAAAAACAAAAAGAAAACAAAAATGACATAATTCTTTCAGTTCTCTCCAGTGGAATCCAAGTTAGTCATCTGGCTGTATTTCTGCCAAGGAAAGCAAAGGCTTTAAAGCCACTTGGATGGAGAGAAAACAAGCCCTGGATCGAGCCGGATTAGCAATGCGTTCTGTTGTGAGAACTCGTATTCAGCAGAAGAATTATTCTGTCAAGAGATGCAAGTGTAATGTACACCGTTTTGCTCTGAAAGTCAATGAAACTCAAAAAACAGAACGTTTCTTGTTCAAAGGAGGGTTAGGCCAAAAATGATTCTTTTTGCTTAAAGAGGCAGGTTGTTATTTTTAAAGGTGCATCTAGATCACTGTTTCACAGACACAGATTTTCAATACTGCCCTGCAATTGATCTAGATAATATTTGTCCATTTAAGGCTTCTGTTGAAATTTCTTCTGGCCTGGAAATTAGCTCCGCCCCTAGCCAGAACAGAGCTTCTCAGCTCTGCCTATTTGAACATGTACATCTAAAAGACGGTTACGGTTTGCACGAGCAGAAGATGGCACTAAAAAGGCACTAAACATGGCAAACTGCTTCTGTAATATTTTAATATTTAATGCCGACTCTTTATTTATTTCATTTTCTGCTCTTTAGTCCGCATTTAGTGCTGGGTTTAAATGCGAACTATGAACACGGTTGGGTTCAAATATTATTGATGAAATAAATACATGAATAATGGTTAAGCTCCAATATGGACTATCAACAGTTCTACTTAAATACATGCATGCATTTCATACCACGGATGCTGCAGTGCTTGTTCGCACGTGTACCGCTGGTTCGGGTCTCTCTCCATCAGATGTACGATGAAGTCCTTAGCTGAGAATAAAAATCACAAATACAGCTCAGTCCTTGATGTTAGCATCTGATACTTTTCAGTAAGGTCATCTGGTAACACAGAACAGGCTCAGGATGGAAAAAAAACAACATCAAAAAAAGCTGGCCTGGTTTCAACATCCAAAATTTGATTAGATGTTCTCCCAAAGCTGATGTTGTAATAAAATCTAAAGTTCAAGAGTGTGTTATTATTATTATGATGATGATGATGATTATTATTATTATTAATAACGAGCAGTTTGGCAGGTGTTCAGAGGGACACAGCAAAGTCTGGCCAGAAGCAAAACAGGCCTGATGTAAAGCAGAGGAATTTTGAGAAGATGGAAAACCTGCTACCTGAATCGGAGATGTCGTCCCAGTACGGCGAGTCAAACTCGTAGTCGGCTTTCAGGATCTGTTCAAACAGCTTGGCATCGTTCTCGTCGTAAAATGGTGGATAGCCACACAAACTGAGAGCGAGTCAGAGTAAGAGAGACGTGAGGATTTAAGTTGCTGGATCTTACCGAATTGCACCAGGGACTGAGAGACAGCATGTAATGCTTTTTTCAAAAATGAAAAGGCAGAATATGCATGATGTATATTTTGATGTTCCTGTATCAGTTGCATTATGACGGATTTTGGACGTTCCCCAACATTAAATTGAATTACACAGAGTATGACATGTCATTTTGTTCAATCTTAGTGTTGGTGAACTGCTGTGATATAAGAGAAATAAAACACTTCAGCATGTACTATTGTTCAAAATATAATCAGCTTCAGAATGGTAAGAGTAACTGTGCTTTCCGTCAAGCCACACGAACACAATAGTATACACCGATCAGCCATAACATTAAAACCATCTGCCTAATATTGTGCAAGTCCCCCTTATGACACCAAAACAGCTCTGAGCCGTCGAGGCATGGACTCTGAAGGTGTGCTGTGGTATCTGGCACCAAGACGTTAGCAGCAGATCCTGTAAGTCCTGTAATTCGTGAGGTGGGGCCTCCATGGATCGGACTTGTTTGTCCAGTACATCCCACAGATGCTTGAGCGGATTGAGATCTGGGGAATTTACAGGCCGAGTCAACACCATGAATGCTTTGTCATGTTCCTCATACCATTCCTGAACATTTTTTTGGTGTGTAGCAGGGCGCATTATCCTGCTGCAAGAGGCCACTGCCATTAGGGAGTACCGCTGCCATGAAGGGGTGTTTCAACGCCAATGTTTATGTAGGTGGTTCATGTCAAAGTAGCATCCACATGAATGCCAGGATCTCAGCTTTCCCAGCAGAACATCGCCCAGAGCATCACACCGCCCATTTTACCAACACATCAACTTTGAGAACTGACTGTTCATTTGCTGCCTAATATA
>JAOUWY010000001.1:8641478-8661234 GCA_025728095.1 Prietella phreatophila | reverse complement strand
ACTGTATAACATTGCATCACACTGCACATTAGCACACTGCGCTGTTATATTCCTTACATCCAGTAGCAGTTAAAAGTTTGGACACACCTTCTGTAGAGGGATGTTAAACATTTTTACTCTATATAATGCTTTATAACATCTGAACGATAATCCAGAATTGTGAAAAATCATATATGGAGTCTCTCACATTTTCAACATTGGTTCAAATTGTATGAATCTTGTATTGTGGCCTAGGCATAAGCCAAAATGTCATGCAAATAAACTGAAATGAAAAGATATATTGGATGTATTTGTTGTTTAAGAAAACGGAATTTCTCTACTTCTTTGGATCACCATTTGTGGGAGAAATAGGAGAAGGTTTCATCAGCAAATCAACTTGTAGACTAAACTAAAAGCAGTGAACGGAATAAATTCTGCCCATTACGTCCACAGCCAGCAATGATGTGCAGAAGTGGAGATTATAGTGCAGCCAGCCAAAAACGACTGATGCATAAGCAGGATAAATTTAGTCAGTTAGCACAAACTCTGATAAGCTTCTTTCCATCAGGATAGTAGAGCTCAGCCAGCCATTTGTTTCTCAGCTCGCTGGCCTGAGCATTTTTTTTTAAACATGAGGAGTGGGAAAGTCAACATCAGGTCGGTTTTTCCACCAGAAATCTTCTGGTCTAAACAGTGGAATATATTTAAAGATTCCTGTATTAGTAAATACCTTCTCCAAATCCAAATCCAAATCTTCTCCAAACCTCTCCTCCTCTCCAACCTTTCCAATCTCTCGGACTTCTCCCCTCTAAACTGAACAGTATTAGCATGCTTATTCAATCTCTCATCTTCTATTTATTATTCTTTTAGCAGCTGGAACACCAGCAAGGCCTGGAAGCGTGCATGTAGAAGCTCAAACAGCGTTTGGGTGCCAGACAGGAAATCATGGAACTCGAATGAAATGAAAAAAGACAAATAGAAATGCATTCTGTTTTTGAAGTAGATGTTGCGAATTCAACGTGATCTGGTCACTGAGGCATTTATACAAGCAAAGGCAAGCTATTCAGTAATACAATACACAGAAAGCACCTCACACATGTGTATACACTCAGTAACCTCTCCGAATGAAGTGTGCCAGAGACTTCAGTCCAGGTTATTCACCTCACGCCTTCAGAAACATGACATCCTTTCTTCAAATTGGACAGCTGTATTCCTACTGCCTTGAGACCAGTTCTGAAACTATGCAAAGGCTCATTTAATAGGACTCACTGTTATACAGGCATACCAGATTCAACCCACACAAAACTCTTTGAGTCTGCTCTTAAACCGATCTGAGATAAACTGTTTCTCATTGGATTTGAACTAGTAATTGCAGTTGTATAGATATATCCTAAACGAAGACACAAACGTGCATTTTCTTTAGCCAGATGAAGAAATGAAGGGAGTGGTTATCCACATGCCACCACAGCAATGTGCATTTCCAATTTCCCTCCAGACAAGAGCCATCAACTTCAAAGCAAAGCTATGGAAACGGTTACTTGAGGAATACAATTCACAGAGGCAGTTCTGGAGCCAAAAATACTGCACTATGCAACAAAGGAAACATTCAGAGATGGTGCTGTGAGATTTGTGCATTCTTGCTCACTGCTTAGTAATATCTCGCCCCACTTTTCAAGAACGAGAGAACCAATTGAGCTTTGTGGTAAATGTTTGGCTAATGGACAAACAGCCAAATGCAGGAAACACTTGTAAAAAGTGCATACCACTAATTATCCATTAGAAATCTCTGCAATACAATCTCAGGCCTTGCATTCCAATTCGTCAAGGTCCTCTCATGGCTGAGAGTTATGCATCATCCATGTGAAACAAGTGTCCTTGTTCGGTGAGAAAGAAGGTGTAACAAGTAAACAAGGAGTAAACAAGGTTGAGTCAGCCAACGTGTATATATGGATTATTCGGTACATAAAACCCAATTCCACACTTTTGGCAGTTTTGGAAAGGAAATTGCATCAGCTTGCAACACCGTCTGCACAAGTTCTCCTGAAATCTACAGCTAATCCCTCCGCTAACCAAGGGATAGTAAATCTAACAAACTTCACTTCAAGTGATAGTGAATCCTTGTCAGGGCTCTCCAACATTAAGTGGTAAAAACAGGAGGCATTAAATGAGATGCAAACAACAAAAAAAATAAGTAAAGAAAGCTGATTACAAAACAAGCTGGTTCTCAGCCATTGATCTTTACTCCTTAACAAACACTTACACACCTAGCAGAGAAGCTTAATCACTCAGCTACCACTGTTAAAAAAATTACTAAAGTGATTAATGATTAAAATTAGCCATAAGTATCCAAATACTACTATTACTACTACAAACACCAAACACCAACCAGCAATCTCCAACAACCAATAAACATGACTACCAACCAAAAACTAACAACTAATAAACAACAAACATCAACCAAATTAACAAACACTATCACCAATAACAACCAACCAACCAACCAACCAAAAACTAACAACTAATAAACAAACATCAACCAAATTAACAAACACCATCACCAATAACAACCAACCAAAAACTAACAACTAATAAACAACCAACATCAACCAAATTAACAAACACTATCACCAATATCAACCAACCAACCAACCAAAAACTAACAACTAATAAACAACAAACATCAACCAAATTAACAAACACTATCACCAATAACAACCAACCAACCAACAGCACAACGAACACTACCAACCAACAACCAACACAACAACAACAAAAAACCTAATCTCTCTTCTGTACAACTTTGTATCTTTCTTGTCCTATAAATTATTTTGCTCCTTTAAACTGTGAGTAATGTTGGTGGTCTTCACTCACAATACTGACATGAACAATGTGTTTTCACCTACCACCCAAGCCATAATTTTAATATTACCGTGCTTGACTATGAAACCCCAGTGCATCATACTTTGTTTATGACTTGGACATTTCTATGTCATTAGGAAAATTTGGCAGTGGGAAATTCACTGCAGACTTTTTCAGTAAAACCCCAGCAGTGGTAACAGAAAAACCTCTACGTCACATCCGTCAGAACGCAGCAGCTACAGTATGTATAAGTCCTATTGATACTATATTTACTGTCAAATAAAGATTGGCTCCATGTTCAGGACAAAATGTAATCAAGTGTATTGACATAACCTGTCCAAAAAATTTGCATGGTTTAAAATAATGTTATACCTCCAAGGAGATGTGTTGCAATGCGACGGGCAAAAGTAACACCAGATACTAATGTGGGAATTCTGTTTTACAACCCATGCTGTTGGGTAGCACGGTGGTACAACAGTGCATCACAGCTCAAAGTTTCATCATGTAATCCTAACCTCAGGTTATTATGTAGAGCTTTACATGTGTTTATGTAGGTTTTCTTTGGGTTCAAAGGTTTCCTCCCACCTCCCAAAAACATACCAATAGGTAGACTGGCATGTATATTTTTGTTATTAGATTTCATTCAAAAGCAAGAAAGTACACAGAATTAGTTTAAAAATTTTAGTCCCGTGTTCTTTCAATTTCACTTTACAGTTACTTCCTATTTATTTTTCTCATTTTCCTCAGGGACCATTAATTTCCTAGGACTTCACCTGGCAGTACAATTTCAACCTCTATGCCAAAAAATTCTCGGCAGAGATTTTATTTTCTGAAGCAATTACGAATACACAATCTACCCGAGCTAATATTATGGCAGGGTTAAGTTTTTATTAATGAGTCCATTTTTACCTCGTCCATAACAGTCTGGTCCAAATCATCCATTGTACAGTACAAACTCTGGCTACAACCCAATATCCAATCAGCAGAGAAGATAATCAAAGACAAGGTCATGCTTTTTATCTCATGCTTTTTATTTGATCAAATTCTCCAAGATCTTCCTTCTTAGAAATAATTAAAAGCAATTAATTATACAACACAGCAACATCCATCCATCCATGTTCTATACCAATTATGCTACAGGGTCGAGGGGAACCTGGAGCCTATCCCATGGAACGTCGGGCACAATGCGGGGTACACCCTGGACAGGGTGCCAATCCACTGCAGGGCACAATCATATACACATTCACCCACCAAGTCATACAGACACTTTGGACATGCCAATCAACCTACCATACATGTCTTTGGACTGGGTGGAGGAAACCAGAGTACACAGTAACATCATCTTTTAAAATGGAGTAAACTCTGAACAGAACTCTTTGTGAGAGCACAAATTTCGAATATGCGAAAATGCACTTGTAATGTAAATGTAAATCTGCTTCTGGTCACTAGTTGTTATGTCTATGGCTGATCACACACGGGCCAAAACTGACTGATCCCCAAGAACCGTCCTGTAGCAAAACATGAAGTGATCCTGTAAACAAAGACAGCTGATCAAATACTCGTCAAGATTTGGCACAGAGCATGCCTAACTGCATTATAACGTATCCGAGCTATACAAAGCAATAAGCTATCAGTGTAACAACAAATACATTACACTGTTAATAGTGCACTACATCTTCAGACAAGGGCCATTTTAAATTCACCCCTTCTTTTGTCTAGCTGGGGTCAAGTAATCTCATGTGGTACCAATCAAACTATACAGAATGTGTGTGTGTGTAACAGTTTCACTGTATAAACTGCTTTTTCCACTCTGTTTCCACCCACAAAAGCTGATCCCAAAAGGATTGTAGGCGTTTCTACAGAAACTCAGGCAAAAAAAGTTTCAGACTTTAAGTCACAATTAAGAGTCTAATTCTGAAGTTAATATAGATGATATAATTCCTGTGAACTCAAATCAACGTTTGAGCTAAAACCAGCCAATATTAACGTTCCACAAGCTTCTCAACATTGGTGGAAATCATGCCTATAAAGCACACGTAATGTTGCTTTAAATGTTATAATTAAAAAAAAAATCGCATTCATCCAAAGGTTCTAGACTGAAGAAGCACGCAAGCATGGTTTGACTGGCTTGCATTTGCACCATGCATAAGGTTGTAGGTTTAAATCCCAGGATAAAAAAAGCAAGTAACAAATGTAACTAAGAGCGTATATAGGCACTGGGGTGTTTTTATGTGTGAGAAGTGTTTCATTTGTTTTAATTTGTTGTTCTAGTGGAGGTGTGAGCAGGAGGTAGGTGTAAGCATGGTAGGTGCAGGCATGAGTGAGGAGGGAGCAGGTGTCTCTAGATGCCTGGTAAACACAGGGAGGTGTCTCTATGTATAATTTAACCATCCATCCATACAACCACACAGTCAAACACACTCTAGTACCTTGTATCTTCTGCTGTATCTTATGCACTTGTGCTCCATGAACTAATAGCATATTATATACAGGCTGAAGCTAAACGGTACGTTTTTCCCACCTCTAAACATAATTTAATAAACCATTATGTTCTTATAATATTCATGAGCCGGGTCTTTATGCACATCCATGATCCTGTCCAGCCCACAGAGCTCCGTGAAATAAGACCTTCAGAACCACTGAAGTAACATAATACTCTTCTGTGCTCCGCTTTCCACAGAACAGACACTAACAGAATCAGAAACGTTAACCACGAGAGACAGACTTTCACAGCCAAGCACACCAGTACTGTTTAACCACAACACTGTGGCCTGCCTGGTTAAGCGTCCGCTTAGAAATGAGTCTTTATGAGACTCTAAAAGGGAAGCGTCATTTCTGGAATGACAACAAAATATTACACAATTAAGTATGGCATAAAACACCACGGGACATGTTCTAGGAAAATAATCAATGTCGTGTAGTGGTGATAGAGTGGTGTCATGTAGCTGACATGGCATGACATGACATACTTTTACCACAGCGGAGTTAATTATTTTCTAGTATATTTTTAGTTACATTTGATGTTGCGGATCATCTGAAACAAATTAGTTCCTGTTATCACTTATATGTTAACAGCTATGTTAATACTCATTTCCTCCAGCACTTCTTTTTTTTCTCTCTCTCCTGAAGTAAACAAGATGAAAAAAAAAATAAAAATGAAGTGATGACATTGAAGACTCCCTCAGATTATAATTTTCATATATCCCAATAGGAAAATATATCATATTTAAGTTGTTGTTTTTTGTATGTACACATCTAAGTGATCTGGATGTTAAGATTATGAAAAGCGTTCTTAAATTTTGCAGTTCTAGGTTTAAATGGGTCATTTAGAATATGTATATGAAGTAACATGAAGAGTTTGTAGTTGAATCGATTTAAGTCTGTAATCCGTAACTTAAATTTGTACGTAATGCTTTAAAACTCAGCAAATATTCACACATACAAAATTCAAATCAATGACAATGCATTTTTAATTTAATTCATTCATTAATTCAGTTTCAAATGCACAAATATGCCGGTTTGCTTTTCCAATCTGAATTTGACACAAAATTATTTTGATTTCATATTTGTTTTTTTGTACACACATTTATTTTAAAATTAAGTTTCTAACAGCATATACAAAATCAAATTTTGGAATTCAAGTTCAATTTCATATTTTATTCAACTTCAAAACGTGATACACAATTTTCGAGGAAAGCACAAAAGATTCGCAAATATTGTTTCACAGAAAACTAGCTTGACTTCAGAGATGATTACCACCCAGTCCCGTTTCTTGTATAATTACATATAGCTCATTCAAGTAGCTGTTTAAATAAACAAATGCCTAGGTTAGCTCAGATATCTAATCGTTAAGAGAGTGCACCTTCAGTCGGTTCTGTATATTTTTAGTGTTTGCCAGCCTGACTATGGCAATTATGTTCCTATGAACAAGCCAGTACAGGATATGAGGTCAATAACACCATGAAAAAAAACAAACCAGCACACCTTTCAGTCTTGAAACCAAACTGTCCACAACATTACACCTCCACCCACCCACCCACTGATTCACACATGATGGTAAGATAAGGTCACATAGCTTCTTAAAATGAAGTAGTATGATTAGCATGATTAAAATAAGGAAAACACTTTCCTATACTTCACTCACGGTTTATCATCTCAAGCTATACATTTATATTTAAAGCAATAAAAGCTTAGGAAGTTAGGAAACCCCAGCCAGAGTAAACGGAAGACTTTATAGCCTCTGACACGTCAGTGGGTGTTATAGATATGGGGATAATGTTGTAGACAGGAAATCCACCAAGGTGAGAAGCTGGGAAATTTGTATTAACCTATATTAAAAGCTAGATATTTTGCTACATTTTATGTGAATTTCCGAAAATGTTTATCAGCAACTGCAATCAGCAACAGGATTATCAGCCAGAGACTCAAAGCCACAAAGGGAATGGAAAGCACAACTTGTTATTAATTTGGGGGGGTGAGAAGGGTTACATCTACAACATTTAATGGTCCAGTGAGAAATTGCATAACAACTTATAGGGTCAAATTCTTTCATAGTAAATCAACAACTAATTCTAGCAGTACTATTACACTACATTCGGTCTTTGGAAAATCCTAGAAAATTCCATTACTTACATTACAGAGATATAATGTCAAATCTTTTTTCTTTTATGTATGAATGTTTAGGGGTCAATATGCATGACAGATAAAAAATAAAAATAAAAAAGTGGGCAGGATGGTGTATCTAGAAAATATGAGTGGCGTTGTCAAGGCAACACAGATCAGACAGAAATGGGTGGACCTCCACCACAATTACTCAAAGTGAAAAGAACTACCAAACCTAGCTTTGTGAAATGGAAAACAGGTCACGCAATTATCACCAGCACAGCATACAACAACAGCCACGCAGAAAGAAGCAGATCCATACTCCATATTGATTTTCAAATAATTCCAGTCCTGACCCCTGCCAACCATCATCTGCAAAGCATGCTGGGAACTGCCATGGATCATGCCATGTCACTGTGTTACTCTAGGGGGTTCATTAACCGATCCAGACCGGCGTGGCACAGCGAAGAAATGCAATCTGCTGGTCACACTAGCAAAATAAACAGTGCAGATCATAGACAATCGGTAGGCGAATCAAACTGGTTCCTGAACAACAGTCTCGTTGCATTTCGGTTTGTGGAGACTGTCTTTGAGGAGAGAAATCTCAGATATTCTGAGATGGCATAAGAGGTCTTGCAGCAGCATTTCAATGCAGGTCTTACAGAATCTTACATCATGATTACAGTTTATCAGAACCTTGTCATCCCTTGACCACAGACAACGAACAGAAGTAATAATTAATTGATGATTAAGCCTCTTAAAGAAATATTTCAAATAAAAGGAATAATCTGCTAATACATTTTTAGACTCAGTGCTGTGGGTTAGTGATTCTAATGCCATCTGTCTAACGATTTATACATAAAAATGCATAAGCAGTGGAATATAGGATCAGTAAGAGTTAGACTGACTGGGTTTGTTTCTCTAATGATGCTGATGAAGACCAGACCAGTCTGCATTAATGACCGAGAGAGAAAACAGAGATTTTGCTACTCTCCAAAGAAGTGTTGGCACTCATTAATTATTTTCTGTTTTAATTACAGGAGCTGGGAGTCAAGAAACCCAGAAACAGAGCCACACATCCCACTGCCTTTGGACAATGCAGTCTCTAAAGGACAAAAGCACATTTGTTAAGTCATCTCTAAACAACTCTGAGGGCGAGAAAAAAAAAAAAAAAAAACGTCTGGTTGACACAAGAATTTACATTCCCAAACATTTGCTCAAGAGAGTCATTATGATCCTGATAATCTGAGTTTGTTTAAAAGTGGTGTCATAACTTTATCCAGGAGCTGGAGTTAGGAGGCTGTTGTAGAAACTTATCAAATAAGTTTACAAGAGTTTACAGTTTATGGTTGAGTGAAGTTTATCTAAGTGTGCTTTAATAGAATGATATACAGGAGCCACCCACAAACTAAACATATCATGAGACCAACCATGTCACCTCAAGCAAGACTTTTCTTGCCATCCTTACCACACACACACACACACACACACACACCCTTCCATTTAAGCAATTTGCAAACTGCATGACATACCAGTTTGCCTTCCTCCAAGCAAAGTGCTCTTTTGGAGAAATGGAAAGTCATATGCAGCCAGTCATAACATGTCACAAAAAAATCCTTGTTTCTGTAATGAAAGCAGTGTGGGATGAACAAGAGACTCCATTTGAAATTTACTGAATGTGTAGAGGGATGACGCGCCACATTAATATGAATTAGAGTACAACGGAGGAAACCTGGAGCCTCGCAACACTATTAAGGACCATTGAGTTACCTATTGTTTTGGAGGTGAGTAGACATGAGAGGACAGACTTTGGTTTAAGTCTGTTTAATGCACAGTCAGAAAAAAAGGTACTGGCTATGACTATTTTCGTTCCCGAAGTTCAATGTCCATGTGAAGGCCCCAATATGTACCTTAATAAAGCTATGCTTTTATAGTCTAACTTAATGTACAAACATCACCCGTGTGGGACCACCCCAGTGGCATGCATTTGTTACTTGAAACCCCAGTTTAGTAGGTTTTTTGAGAGCGAACTTGGGATGAAAGAAAGAGGTCAGTTTTCTCTAAGGTCACCATTTCATTTACATTTATGTATTTGGTAAATGTTAATGTTTATGTTTTATCCGAACAAAACATGTGATTTGAACTCAACCTTCTGTAAGGTCATACCACTGAGTTCCATCTCTTATAATTTGCTCCATTCCATATAAATGATCAAAAACATAAAAATGAAGCAGTGTAAATAAATGAGGAACCTGGAACTATAAAGGTTCCTGTGAATTTGAAACTACATAAGAGTGTGTAAAATGTCAGAGGGGGTTCCTGGAAACTGCCGCTATCTATCTGACAGTAGAGAACAAAAATCATGACAAAATAAAAAACAAAATCATTTCGGCGAGATTAAACGGAGCCTCACAAATGCTCACACATTCATCGACGAGATTATTAATAGAAAATAAAACTTTGTTTCCATAGCAACTGTTTTAGTCCATATGGAAAGTGTCTGCTCCAGTTGCCAAGACAACCAGCCCACGGTGAACTCAGAGCTAAGCGAGGCGGGGAGAGCTGGCGATGCTTTCCTCACTGTGCCTGGACAGGAGGAGGGCCGGAAAACCCTTAAAAATGGTGCGAGGTTGCAAGGCTGCACGCATGCCTAGGCTTGCAATGTAACCAGGGACTGATGTTTTGGTCTGCAAATGAGACCTTTTCAGAGAAATGGTACAAAGTTCAATGGAAATCTTTCACCAACAACATGTAGTCTTGGTTAGAGAGGTTATTGGTGATTAAAATTGTAAAGATATCACACAGCAAAACTGAAAGCTCCGGGCCAGTGGTAGGGCAGTGGATAGGATTCAGAAGGTGACGAGTTCAAGCCCAGGACTGCAAGAGAACCACTGCTGTTGTTGTTTTTTAAGCAATTCCCTTACCTCCTCAGCTTTATGACTAAACTGGTCTCACATTCTGCTCTAGTCATTTTGAGTTAAAATGTCAGCCAAATGAATAAAATGAAATATGATACACTGGAATGAAATATCGTGACAGGGCCATGGTGCAAGCTGTTATTTTAGACAACCCTTTAGTTTGCACTCTCCCAGGACCTTCCAGCAGAGCATGCCTCAAAATTACTGCCTGATAACTGTTTGAGAGCGGCTGCTCTGCTCTGGGAATGGTAGTTTGGGAAAACTAGACCTAGAAACTCACTGATCTGTAAAGCAGAGGAATTACCAAAGATTGGCCACATATGACTGTTATTAAAATGAAAGCAATTTAAAAAATCCTTAGAGACAGGGTCTGGTAGTTCCTTTACCAATGTTTAGATTGTTGGTTCGTCTTTAAAACTATGTAGTTTCTATTTCTCTTCTCCTCATTTCTGTGTCTACTGCGGAAAATAAACAGGGGAACAGCATTACAATTACAGTACAGCTTTAACTTCAACAAGGACAATACAAATGAAGCAAACATCTTTGCCCAAGACCAGCAAGGTTTGGCAACATTTTAATACAATGTGGACCAACTATGTTGAGCAAAACGGATGAGGAAACAGTGAAGACTAAATAATAAGAGAGAAAAAAGAATCAATAGTATCCTCATTACTTTCACTAAAACTCACTGAGTTCAATAATTCATCCATGCTGCCTCAAAAGAACTGAGGAAAAGGATTATAGCCAAAAGATTATGGGTATGCTAATACTCTATAATGGTTAATCTGAAGCACCATGTGCCTCCAGGTTTCTAACGAACAGCTCAGTATTACAACGCTACTTTAAAGTAACCATGACTTCACTTTGGGGCTATAAAGTAACTATACATTTTGTGCTTTTGACCTGAGAAGGAAACACACAGTATGCTCACAGTTGATGTGGTTAAACTTGTGAGAACATGGTTGCTAAGCAACTGGCCAAGCATATGCTAGCTAATGACTGAGGCTCAATTTTACTAACTAGCTCTTCTTATACAAACAAAGGAAAGGCTGAATGACAGTGGAAATGGGACAAAAATATTGGGAATGTCAACATTTTCCTCAGATGTGTTGGTAAATTACAAAAAAAATAGCCTGTATGGCTAAAATTACACTCGTCATTCTTAGCATGTGTGCTGCTGTATTAAAAACATCAATGTTATGTCATAACGCATAAACTCCGAAGCTACGAATACCACAAAAGATGAACCAATTAGGTAAAATCACCTCATAAACAACATGCAGCATACTGTATGTTTATAACATATTTAACTATTACACAACCACAGGTTTACTACTGTACTTTGCTATGGTGGTTGTACTTTTTACTAGTAGCACTAGTACTAGTAATACTGTGATTTTTATTTCAAAAATAGTAAAAATGATGACAGAAATATCATTATAGCTATGGTGTAATCATGGCTTGAAAACAATGTATATCTTTAGCACCGAAAGTCCATGGTTAATTTGAATAACAGGTGTGTTCACCATGCTCTAAGCGTAAGTGTACTCCAGCAAATCCTAAAAGTCAAAATTAAGACAAATTAAGGAAATTAAATGAATGATGTTCTACAGTAGTGATTTTAAAGTGCTTATAACATGTCACTCTCATCATCACCCCTGCCACAAGCTGTAAGTTCACACTCTGAGTGTGAAATTAAGCGTGGTAGATATCGAACGGAAAGCCCCAGTAAAGTCCATTTACATTGCAATGTCCATAACTTAATAAGAGCGCTATAACAGTGACAACACTTACGTCCCCAACACCTCCTTGAAGTCGTAGTTCTCCTTGATGTCAGACATCTTCTTCTTCCATGAGTGTCCATCTTCACCCAGGGGCATCTTGTTACGATCAAATATCGTGTATCTGCGAGATAGAAAGCACGGTTCAGCCATACATGCTATGTTTCTTGATAATATGGTAAGCTGCATTGCTTTTGCCTTATTAACTTCACTGCTGAAGGGATGATTGTTTATAGATACTATAATGTAAGTTTTTGGGGGATTGGGGTTGTGGTGGTTGGGTTTGTGGTAATATGAGAGGTTAAGTCACATTATTGTACCATGTGCATGAAGGACTGCAGATCAAGGGTGAGATTGCAGAGGTCAAAGTTTAAAGCTAAAGTGCATTTTGACAAGTCTCAAGTAATGCAACTTATCATGTAAAAAGATACTTTGGGCCAGTCGAGGGGCAGAATCTGGGAAATACCCATTTTTGTGGCACCAGCACATGAGATAAACTGGAGAGGGATTGATAATAGGAATATGTTTCTTTTTTGACTTAGTCCAATGGTTAAGGTTGCGAAAGTGAATTCAAATCACAGAACAGCCAGAGAGGCCCTGTTTGGCTCTTAAGCATTGATAAACACATTTACCAAATGTACATACGTATAACAGAAAAAAGGTTTTAATAATTCCTCTCAAAAACCGAACATAAGCATTCATTTATAGAAATAGTCATAATATTTATCAATGTTCCAAACAAAATATTAGGGATGTCAATCGATTCATTCACAAATTGCTGTTTTTAATCAATTCCATGATTAATTTTATAAAAATGATTTTTTAAATATTTAATTTGGTCAAGTCAATACGCAAAGCAAGGATATCTTTAAGAACTATTTTAATGCATTGAATGTATTTCTAAAATATTTCTCAGGTTGCTAATGTTAGTCTCTACATATGTGGTTTGCTTATGAATGCTTCCTGTGCTGTATACTCACTGAAGCATGTAAAAGGAATTTGAATGTTTCTGTTTATAAACTTAGAATTTTTTCGCCAGGATGTTGCGTTTGGACGTATTCTAAATGACACATGAGAAAAGCAATTTTTACACCCCTCGGCCTATAAACACAAGGCCAAGGCTTATTTCATTCTTAGTTTACTCTTAATTTGCACTTTAGTCTTTTATTAATTCAAGACTTGTGCTGTGATGTACAATATTTTCAGACAAAAAAAAAAAAGTGTTGTATCTAAATCTTCCGAAGCAATGTCATGATCATAGTGCTGATAAATTGCTTTAATGCATACAAGAAGATGTTGCTTTTGAATATTTGTCTGTGTTTTGCCTAAAAGGTAATGTTAAAAGATATGCACACTGGTTCGTTGAGGCTAATCATTTTCAGGCAATCGAATGCCATGCAGTTCAGCAGTAACACTAGAATTGCCAAGCTTTGAGTGTTACTTTGAGTGTTTGACAGCCATAAACTGTTCAGCAGTTCTTGAGAACAGTTAGGATCAATGAGCAGACGATCAATGAGCTGAATGACTGAGCTCTTCGTTGCGATAGTCTCGCCTCCACACACTTTCCCCGCAAGAGCTTCCCTATGAGTTCATCATCCATTTAAAAAATGCATTAACTCCAGGATCAGAGAGACTCTACGGATATAAAATGATACTGCATGATACTGACTGCATCTTTCTGAGATTCCCATTCAGCTTTCAGGAATGTACATTTCATAGTATTGGTGTTAGGATGAAATTGTTAAAATTATCATGCCATGCTTGGTGGACTTCACTCACTGACCTCATATACAGTACATACTAAACCCAGTGAAATAACTAATACCATATATAAAAGTCTTGTTCAAGTTATTATATTTTCTAGCCAACCCGCAATACACTGGGTGGCGTTGTGTTGTGTGGAATATGCACATTGTGCCTATTTTTAGGGCATTGCGATGTCACAAATAGTGGGCACATCAGTCACCATGTGCACACAGCCTTTCAAAGGCAGTAATGGGAGGGCTTCTCAGACAAAAATAACCCGCTTAATAACAGTTTGCTTTCCAGGACTGTAGAGATAGATGCTGGGGGAGATGTGTCAAATTCTGCTTCTTCAGGCCTGCACTGGCAGGTTGGCCCAGTATACAGTTAATGATGATCTACGTCTTGTTTAGCTTTGATTGCATTTTTTAAAAAAAACAAAAAAAAAACTAACAACATTATTGTGGAGATACAAAGGAATTTGTAATGGTTTTATGTTCCGAACTTGGAGATAACAGCACATTATCACGTCTTTTATCAACATGCCAAGGTGTTTTAAAAAAAAAAGTTACATTAGTGAACTGAAAATGGAAGCAAAGGTCATGCTAAAGATGATAAGATTTCATATCCACAACATGTCAACAACAATTGAGGCTGACAATATTAAACAATCATTTTATTGTTTCAAGTTATTGACTGCATATTTATGTTTTGCTGTGCATTTTAGCTACAAGTAAATGTTTGCAGAAGCTCTTTGGTGTGTGTAATGGCCTTTATATTTGTCTAATTTAGGAAATCTTAGGTGAAATCTTGACCTATGCTGACTTTCCATTCTGAACAAATTTCTCTCAAGGGTCCAAAGGGTCCAAGCACTGCTCCAAAACAACGCTGGCTCATACCAGATACATTCAAGAGTTTTCCTCTTGAATGTCTGCAGAAGCTGCTGAAAAGATGTGCAAGGACATAATGATTGAAGTTATTCCTTTTCTGTTCGTGATGTGCTTAAAATAAATGTAAGACCCATCTTAGAGTTCATTCAAGAGAAATAAAGAAAAGCAAATCATACGTTTATGGCACGGACTCGAGCCGGTGATGTTAGACCCACATCAATAGACTTCCATGTCCCAAATGTTGCCTTCCTAGGGCAGTTCCTCCTACATCCAGTGCGATTATACACATTTAATATCACAATATATGCCATGTGATTACCACCACATGGATACGTTCCTGTTAAACCTGTTATTCTACATGCCACTACAAAAATCTTTAAGTGGCAAAGAGAAAAACCAATACACAACTGGAAGGCCATTGCATTCATTTTAGATAGTGGTGTCTCAGTGCAGAACCAGAAAGTTGCAGTGTCAGCAATAGTAGATTTTGCTGTGGCAAAAGAGACATCTAGGGTCTCGCAGCAGATAAAAAGAGTAAGCCAGGAAGTCACAGACTGAAGAGGCTGAAGTAAACAAGTAAGCCTCGCTGCTTCTGAAGCTCAGCTGACCGCAGGATGTGAAGTTTCACTTCCCTAATAGAGCACAGTGGTGCAACATAAAGGCATGATATGTTGGGTAATGTCTTTCTAGACTTTAAAGGCTAGAAGTAGTAAATGATGATAAAGAATGTAAATAAAGAATGTTTAGTTTGAGGGTCAACACCCATCATGCATGCTCAACAACCTGACTGAAAGTATGTAGCTCATCTTCCTAAACCGGTTATGCAGTGAACATTAATGTCTGTGTCCCGATCTGGGACGTTTATAATCCTTCTATCTTTATTGGGTATTTAACACTCAATAATAACTACTTCATTAATAACAATAATAAGTTCATCTGAGTTGCTATCTATGGCTTCTTCTATTAGTACGAACTTCCACAGAAAGTTTAGGGGAATGGAATCTCTGGAGCATCATTATCATTATACAGATATTGTATACAGTTATACAGATATAAAACGGAAAAAGTAAAAATGCCATGCTCTCTATTCCAGAAAGTTCATTTCCATTGAATCGCGAAATAATTTTTGTGTTTTCCACACCAAAAACCACAAACCGGATTAGAGAAAATAAACTATCTTCTTTCTGGAAATTTGGCAAGCCAAAGACGCTCGTCTTAACAGCCAAAGACATCGGAGAATGTAACACATGGTGGAGTTTAGCTCACATCTAAACATGCAAAATGATGCCAAAGATATACACTGTCTCCTGCAGTAGCTCTGCAGTCATTTTGTTCCAAAATAACAAATGCCGCACAGATGATTTCAAGCTAAACTTAGATTAATGCATCAACCAGATTCTTTAACAGGCACATAGACATTTCTCAAGGCACTCAAACACATGTAGACAGGTAAAAATGCTTTGGCATGGCTCACATCAATTCAAGAGAAAGGAGCTTGAGTGCTTGGTGTGCATGCAGGGTGAAAGATCATCGGGGTTCAGATGTTCACCGGTCAGTGTGGACCGAGGATACAGAAGGAGAAATTGAGCGCTATTGAGCAGTAACTAACTACCCTAGAATTCGGACAAACGGGGAAAGTCGTACCCAGCATGCAGCATTCAGAACAGTTGGAGCTATTTCATTAGAAAGAGAAGATACTCACTGGTGTCCCATGGCTGCTCAGAAGACACAAGAGACACAAAAATCACACCTCAAACCTGGGTGGATACATCTTTAAATCTCTCTTTTGTTAAAAAATAAATAATAATTTTCCTGGTCGTTTCAGTAAAAGTGGAACGATAATGAAATCGCATTTTGTCCAAGTTGGGGCAATTTTTCTAACAAAAAACTAAACAAAATAAATGCCAAGATGTATATAAAGTCGCAAGTATATTATAGACATTATGCCTAGATCATTATGCAGAGATGCCAACATGCAGAGGTACTAACAAGAAAATACTACCAGGCAGAAAGGAATTTACCACGAAACGTCAAAAGGTTCATTGTCTTTATTGGCTGTGCGCCAAGAAACAGTAAAAAAAGAGCAAGGCAAAATTCTAGCGTGACAACTTAAGAATAAGCTGCTACTCTGTTTTTTACTAACCAAAGAGACGGCAGTCTCACCTACATATTTCCCAGGTCTTCCCAGGTCACCTAGATAAAGTTAGCGTGAAGCGAAAGTAACTGTTACCAGATGGAAATAAGAGTCTTTCATGTCCCGTGCCCATTCTCCTTCAGTGAATTTCCTTTTCTGCTGAGCGAATTTTATTCACATTTGTTCAGACTGTTGTTTCTGATTGTCAAACCGTAGATGCTGACACCTCTGGCATTGTGATCTGAGCGCAACAGTGAAAAGAAATTGTATCATGTGTCAAGTGAAGGGCCTTTTTGTGTCTTTTTGTATGAATAAAAAAAAGGGGGATAAAACTTTGGCATGTTGGGTAAAGTCTATTCAAGCATGGAGGATACTCTTTTAAAACAGATTGGCATTTGCATAAACGACCCAGCAGTGAGAACTGCCAAGCTTCTCCACATTGATCCAGAAAGCGCTTGCACCTTTTACGACTCCACCTGTGTGAAATATGCCCCTACTTCCCTTGGGTTATGTAAATTGAGTTTGTTTTTTGTCCACGCTTTACCATTTCCTTGATCTGTAAGCAGACTATTGTTCGTTAACATCCTCATAAACACAGAAACCAAACACACCACACGTTCATTAACCCTGGATCATTTCCTTCATATTACATACAGCATGGGAAAGTGGTGCACATGTGTGTGGGTGGGTGTGTATTTTTTCCTCCAGCATTGTCCCCAACTTCTCCTTCCAGGTCCGAAGGGCACCAAACAAGGCACTTCAGTGGCGCAAATGACTATGGAGATAACCCAGTAGTCAAATTGCTTCCACAATTGTCCAACTTGTATGACTTTTGTATTTGATAACAATCTCTTCCCACTCATGCAACATTTGCAGTACGCTTTGCATTAAAGCATAAAGCAAGATTGAAAGTTTGCCCGGATGAGAGACGGTTTCAAATACCAACTGGACAAAACAGGAAGTCCAGCTTCTGTTGCGTCAATTATGTTACTAGGAAAGAAAAACGCTCGCTGCACTTCCTTGAATGTGGTGTATAAATCAAGAGGGAGACGTGTTTTTAATGTGTCCTTTCACAGGCCGTTGTCACATGACTTGCACATTATGCATTATTATACATTATGCAGAGCAGTCTATACAGCAAATGATAATAGTAGTTCAACCTGTAGAGACTAGTTGCAAGCATTTGTGACAGACTTTTGAGTGACAGCACAAGACAAAATGCAGAATTTAAAAGCAAGATGATGTCTATCAAAGATCAGGACACATCGATGCAGCAAAAAATAAAGTGTGTGGAGAGAGACAGAGACAGACAGGAACGTAGATAGTGTCCCTTCCACAAATCTTGAAGGGTGAACACAAATATTTACCATTCTTTGTTCCAGAAGCATTGGCTTTCATTCATTTGAGTTTGAGGAACTCCTAGATGCTTCCAATTGTATTTCATAAGGTTCCACCAGCTTCCCTACTGTCAAACGTAGCATGTGGCATCATACTGTATTTTTTTAATCCACGCCTTTTGTTTTCTAATCCGAGTATGTTATGATTAAGCACTTCCCTTAAGTCATTCATAAGTTTTCCTTCTTGATTGCGTTTGGCTGTATTTCTTGGCTTGAACGGCAGTTTAGAAGAGGATCAGCTTGCATCCTTTATCCCTGGTACTCATCTGCATCTCTGTGCATTTCACATGAGAGCACAAATGTGAGATATAAGAGGGATCAAAGCGTGCACGGGTTCTAAGAGCGATAAAACGGGGTTAGAAAGCAAGATCATTTCTATAAAGCATTGCGAACACGATCTGACTTTGTGCCTAGTCTAACATTTAAATAATGACTGAAAGATCTGAAGACTAATTTATACACAGCGCGCGCGTCTCTCTTTCTGCATGTAAATAACTTGCAATTAATCCCAAGTAACCAGACCAAGATTGTCTCTTAAATTTGCGTTAGATTTCACCCGTGTGGAAGTGTGTGTGTGTAGGGAAGCGTTGAGTCCTACCTGAACAGCGGAGATAAGATGAGCTGCTCTTTAGTGCGCGCGCCTGGCCCGCTATGTGCAGTGCAGCTCTGCTTCCTCTCACGCGCCCTCCAAAAGCAGCGCGCCACTGACGTCACAGCGTTCAATATAAAAGGGAAGAGGGGGCGCGTACAGGGGCGTTGCTTATTAACTGTTAACCAATCACATAAAGGACCCTCAGGTAACTCAAGGAGCGATTGTGATTGGCTGACATTGTCTGGTTTTTTTTTTAACAGGTCCTCCAATTACTTGAGTTTTTATTTATTTATTTTTGACAGAATTATCCAGTTTTTCACGGGAAAGTGAGAATGAGAAAGTACAGAAAGTACAGAAATAATAGAATTCTAATACAATTGAAAACATAAATAAAAATACCCTTGCCCACCCATGGAGCCTACCCACAGCCAGTAAAGCAGGGGAATGTGATAATAATAATAATAATAATAATAATAATAATAATAATAATAATAATAATAATAATAATAATAATAATGAAGGACTGCAGGATAAAGCCAGATAATAAATTGAAATTGGGCTTGTTTTAATTGCTTTGACTGCTGTAACTCATTTTTAAAATCCACTTGTTTTTTTTTTTTACAGTAATCATATAAATGCTGAAGTTTAATGATGTATGTGGGCTGTGGTTATGATTAAATGTCATGTAAATGGTGCATCAGTAAGGCTGGTTATTATCATAGCTATGCTTAGTTTATTGCACATTTATTAACACAAGACTATTTTAGGGGTAAAATATGTCTAGGCAACCTGAATATTTCGTCATTAGTAATGTGTACTATTGCAATATATTTGGCAACAATTTTCATAGATAACTGTTTA
>JAOUWY010000001.1:8629275-8639946 GCA_025728095.1 Prietella phreatophila | reverse complement strand
CCACGTTCGTCTCACACATCCATGGTTGGGTGTTTGATTCCCGCCACGGCCCTGTGTGTGCAGAGTTTGCGTGTTCTCCCCGTGCTCCTAACCCACTTTACAGTTGGTTTTGTGACTGTAAGTCATTCCCTTCAATTGCTATTGAGCTTTAAATAATGGTATATTTTGTGTATGCGCCCATTCTGCAATGAAATACATGTCAAATTTAAATGTGTTTTAATAGCTCATTTTAATAAATATTTTTTAAAAATCTAAAAGGTGTGCATCATACCTGACATCCAGATGAACACGTTCCAGTTGGTTTTGTGACCGTACATCATTCCCTTCAAATGCTATTGAGCTTTAAATCATGGTATATTTTGTGTATGAGCCCATGCAGTAATAACATACATGGCAACATTTATATATGATTAAATAGTTTATTTTGTTAAATATCAAAAACTCTAAGAGGTGTACATTATAGCTGACACCTAGATGAACACTTTACAGTTGGCTTTGTGACTATAAGTCATTCCCTTCAAATGCTATTGAAGTTAGAAACGTGTTTAACAGTGTCGTATGTAACTTTAGAGACGGTCCCTTAATTTAAGCATTTCTGCAAATATCGAACGTCCAACGTCAAACCAACTTTATTCCAATGCTCCCTGGGATAGGCTCCAGGCTCAAAGCTCCCGCGACCCAGTAATGGATGGATGGATGGATGGATAAAGACCTGTAAAAATCCTCCTAACCTCAAGAGGGCGCTGCGAAAAATTCCATCCACGGGATTGATCCTATAAACTCCTAATGCTCACGTGGGCACGTTGCTTGGTGACGAAAAAGCATGGCTTGACAATTTCCTGTAGCATCGCTGCAACAAAAAAAGAAAGAAAAAAAATCTAATCAAAAGTTTGAACTTGGATACTATCAGCAAAAATACTTGCTCGTGCAAGTAAAAATTAGTCGATTGATCCGCGATGTAACACTACGATTAGAGAATTTACCGAGAATCATGGAGAAGTATGTTTTCATCCGAGTAGTGGGGAAGGGGAGTTACGGGGAGGTGAACCTGGTGCAACACAAATCTGACCGTAAACAGGTAAGACGAGATCGGATAGCTCAAGTCTAATCATCTCTATTGTGTGTGGTAGAAATGATTTCTGTTGTCATGGCTGTTTCACTTTCCTGAGCAAGCTCAGATGTAACCATGTTGACAAGTGGTCCAGCTCATAGTGTGTAGAAGCTATTAGTTTGTCATTTGATTAATCAATGCATTTGATATAGAGTAGGGATCATGCCTGTGTCATCTAAATTCAAAACGTAAATGACACATGCTTTAGTTGATATCTAATCTCCAGAACAGTCTGGATGCTTTCTTTTCTTTTCAGGATTGACAGAATAAACACTATTGCAAGAAGAGTGAACAGTCCCTTTTTAACTATGTAATGAAAATAATGAAAGCTTCTTTTGAAACATTACCATCTTAAACGTAGATGTGCGAGATCTGTGTTTTGACTCAACGTTACGCACTTTCACAACATAAAATCATCTGATCACTGGATCAGACATTACGGCATATCTGATTCAATAATGATTCATCATATAACAGTAAATTAATGGTCAGGGACATCCCTGTTAATCCAATCCAAAGGTCTCTTTTTGCTGCTTTCCCCCACCTCTAAACCCACTCACATTTGAGTAATTAACTGATGTATTAGCTGACTACAAACCAAAATAGAAAAATAGTGAAGCAAACCAATATGTAGAGAGTCCTCAAACACCCATGAGTAGAATATGTGCTGTAGTATCGAGGGCATTTCAAGGTGAGAAATTGTAGCTTCCGTATTTAAAAAATGTTGGCCCGCTGCATGTTTTTCTACCCCTCGAAAAGACACTAGTCCAGTTCAAATCATTTAAACATGGTTAAATGTGGTTGGTGCTGCTTGGTTGGAATGAAAACCTGCACCCACACCGGACCTTTCCGGATAAGATTGGACCCCCCTGTTTTAGACTTAATAATGTAAATTATTGCAATATATGCCTTGTCTTAAGCATTATTTATGAGTTCTTCTGTTGCAATTACTAGGCTATATATGCACCACAAGATACAATTCCAGTAGATGTCCTCAGCCTGCTGTTCATGTATTTCTGTTTCAAATACTACTTTGTGTGTGTGTGTGTGTGTGTGTGTGTGTGTGTGTGTGTGTGTGTGTGTGTGTGTGTGTGTGCATGTGTGTGTCCCTTTGTACGTCTGTTACTGATATTTCAAAAAGCTTGTTTCTTTCATAACCCTGTCTTTTACAGTATTTGCAAATGGAGATTCCTGTTATATACGAACAGGACCTACCATCTTGTGCTCCATTGATACTTATAGCTCCTGACTTAGTATGGATAGTAACTATCATGTTATATTACTTATAGTAGTGCATCTGTACCCTTTTTCCTCACCCAGTACGTCATCAAGAAGCTGAACCTGAGAACATCATCGAAGCGAGAGCGCTGGGCGGCTGAACAGGAAGCGCAGCTCCTGTCACAGCTCAAACATCCCAACATTGTCACCTACCGGGAATCATGGGAAGGAGAAGACTATCAGCTTTATATAGTTATGGGCTTCTGTGTGGGAGGAGACCTGTATCACAGGCTGAAGCAGCAGAAGGGTGAGCTGCTGCCTGAGAGACAGGTGGTGGAGTGGTTTGTCCAGATCGCCATGGCACTGCAGGTAAGCCAGCGTTCTTTATGACTTTACGCTGTTTAAATGCGCCTAAACTCCTCCGTCTTGAAAACTTTCATGTGTTGGAAAACCTGACGTTTTACAGCTTTACCGCTGAATGTTTGTTCTAAATCCGCTGAGACGGAGCGTCCGCGATCCGAGTCTCTCTGTTAGTTATCAGTACCTGACGATAATGTTTCTTTTCTTGGTCTCTTTAGTATTTACACGAGAAACACATCTTGCACCGAGATCTGAAAACGCAGAACATCTTCCTGACCAAGACCAACATAATCAAAGTGGGTGATCTGGGCATCGCACGTGTTCTGGAGAATCAGAACGACATGGCCAGCACCCTAATCGGAACGCCGTACTACATGAGTCCTGAGATTTTCTCCAACAAGCCGTACAACTACAAGGTATCACGCACAATACACTGAGTTACCTGTTTATCAGGTAAACCTCCCATGTATGTGCGCAATTACTGGCTGTAGCCTATTTATTGCTCTGCGTAATATATCAGCCTACCTCTGTAATGTCACTCAACAAAAATGGACCACCGATGAGCAGCATTATATGAGTAGTGGTCCATTTTCAAGACAGATAAATCAACTAAAATTATCCAACCGAGAGACTTTGACACCAGTGAAGAGTAGATAATGATTAACACACACTGTGTAAAGAAGAAATAACCTGTAGTCTCTAACCTACAAGGTAGAGCATTCAAATCCTTCAGTAATACTCCCATAGAACTTCCTAATAAACTTGGATATGCAAAGAAAAAAAATTCACTGTTCTGTAATGTATATGTCACAAATAAAGCCTTCTTCTTCTTCTCCAACTATACACGTTGTTACAAACCTTATTTATTCAGGAAGCCATTTGCTTTTGTATTAAATCTAAAGTCGATTCTCTTTCTGCAGTCGGATGTTTGGGCTCTGGGTTGCTGCGTGTACGAGATGGCGACTCTGAAACACGCCTTCAATGCAAAAGACATGAACTCGCTCGTGTACCGCATCGTAGAGGGAAAGGTAACTTCTGTAACGTTCTATAACATTTTGTATTTCTACTGACGAGACGTGTTTCCATGGCTGCACCATTTTACTGTACGCTGAAAGTCAACTCTGAATGAAGGAGCGCTGTACTGTAGTATAGTCATCACCATAGCATTTTGTTTGTTTAGAATTGTGACCAGGTATGATTGTGGTACTGAACGAATACCATCAGAGGAGAAAAAAAAACTATTAAAAAATGTCTAATAAACAAGGAATATATAATATAAATTTACATCCAGAAGTGTTTCCTTATCTACCACAGTCAATGCTTACAATTAGAATTTAATAAAGAATAACAAGTCATATTTTATTTTTATCCATTTATAGTTATAGTTTATATTCGTCTGCAAAATAAGTTCCTGTTACTTACGTTATAGCAGCTATAAGCAGTCGGTCCTTCTTTTTTTCGCTCTCTTGGAGTACAGACAAAAATATTTAGCTTGTCATGATACTGAGAAAGTGCACTTTTGGTGTGTCACAAAACTTAGTTACAGCTACCTGACAGATACTTGAAAGCACTGACACTGGAGACTCCTTCCATAACTACTCAATAAATAATTCCTCTCACAGAAAACTTCATGGTATCAACACATTTTTAAGCAATTTATGTGGTGCGTCCCTCTAAAAAAAAAAAATCCCTATATGAATATGTCAGCCTTAAGGTTATCTGTAAGCTAGTGCGCTCCAAAACAATGCCAAAATTTGCGTTTAGAAGATATATATGTTCAAAACGTACATTCTCTCTCTACCACCAATACGGATCAGCAGTTTTGATGACATCACTCTGCACTTCAGCTTGTCTGGGTCACTTCGGTGTCCCGGCCCGACATTAGAAACATCCATAGTACTAACTCTCAAGTATGGCTTAGCCTGGGCTGTGAGGTAAGCTAAATGCTACTGGCTATTTAAGAAGGGCGAGGAGTTACGCCATATGTCCTGCCCTGACTTCCTGTTTCAGTGAAAATTATGTCAACACGAAGAACACTACGTGTTTCAAAGCACTTCCAGGTGTCTTTAATATAAACCAATGATATGCCTTGCAGCCTGCACTTTTATTAATGCTGCTGTTGTAGAAAATGACTCAATATCTTTTGACAAATCAGTATCGAGAATTCAGCAGCACTGAGATATAACTGCAAACTATGTAGGCGATGCATAACCCTATGCTAGTAATGTACCTTTATTATCCATGGGAGTTTCAGCTTAATTAATCCTGATACTAATACGTATGTTTTCAAGGTGTTTTTTTTTTTGTACGTTCAGTACCAGAATCTCTGCTTCCTATTCCTCAGTTGCCTCAGATGCCATCTAAGTACGATCCTCAGCTAGGAGAGCTCATCAAGCGAATGCTGTGTAAGAGGCCAGACGACAGACCCGATGTCAAACACATTCTGCGGCAGCCCTACATCAAACAGCAGATCGCTGTCTTTTTGGAGGCCACTAAAGAGTAAATATGTTATTTACGGTTAACAAGCTTTACTCAGAAACCTCTACAGCGTGTGTCAATTTCTTATAAATATCCATTTAACAGGAAAACTTCCAGGTCCCGAAAGGTGAACAGCATGCCTAACAGAGACACGCCAAGAGAAGTGCAGGAGCCACAGTGTGTCAACTCTGAGCAGAAAAGCAGAGGAAAAAGGGTAAAACACACTCCAGAGTCTCGTATTTGGGGTTCAGTTATTGATTTCGCTACAATTTATAGCTAGCTGATACGAATTACAGCTAGCCTTACAGGTCAGACTTGGGTATTAGTTTACTGTTTCAAAGTTAAGTAAGGAATAATACTCTCAGAGGGGTGGTGTTATAGGAAAATAATCAATGATGTGCTGGTGTGATGTGGCCTGATGTGAAGAGGAGTTATTGCTAATACCCTGAGTTGCTTATTTTCCAAAATTGTTTTAGTCTTCTTACATGACAGCAATTTGCCAAGAATGTTATTTATTTATTTATTTATTTATTTATTTATTTATTAATTAAAGAATGTACACATTGTACCATATGGACGTTCATAGTTATTGTTAACGTTGTGGACCATTACATAAAAGCAGCTTTAAATGTTCATTCCATCACTGTTTCTTGAAGTTAGTAAGACAAATATACAAATTGCTATCAAGAAACCATAACGTCCTGTGTCCTAAAGACATTCCCATGATGGAAAACCTAAACAAACAGTTTTAACTCTGACTGTTGCAAAGCACTGACACTGGAGACTCCTTACTTAACAACGATTGTATGTTTTCTTTGTTAAATGACTATACTGTGAATTAGCTGCTATTGTAATTACTATTGCATAATAATCCACACCTTCTGACCAATCGGTATTGAGAATTCAACAGCGCTAGGGCATATGGGACAATACATATGATGTGCAGTATGTATTGATGTATCGTTATATGATAATGTTTAACAAAACATTAGTGGAAATCACGCTGATAAAGCACTAATAACGCCGCATTAAAACCACATTTATCATGCCACCAGCAAACACAAATGTATTGATGTGAAATTAAATTTTTCAGGCAGAGGAAAATGAATCCAAAGATCACAATGGCATAAAGGACAATATTGTCCCAAACCCACCCCTGCTCATAAACTCCCCAAGTCAGGACATTCAAGACGTCCTGAATTCAGCAGATCAGAACGTAGCAACCATCAGCAACATTGACATCGACATCCAACCTCAGGAACACAGAGATGAGCTCCGGAAAGCGAAACCCCATCGACCCGCAGCTTCAGCGGCCAAACGGACAGAGAGAGACGAGAAAAAGAAAGGGGACACCGCTGTTCCTCAGCCACACCCCAGAACACAAGTATCGGGTGTCCTTATCGGAAAGGAAGAACGCTCGCTTGTTTCACAGAGTTCTAATGGGACGGTACTGCCAAAACCCACGGAAAGAATCGAACCTGTAAAAGACAGCGGAGCTCCGTTTGTCGAGGAGGACACTATGAAACTGCTGCAGCAGGCAGCGATGGAGGACGTAAAAAACGGCAAGCGGAACACTACGGCGGCCGAGGAGGAGCAAAAAACCGAGGCAGAGCATCCTTCAGGAGAAAGAGGGGTATGTTATACTCTGTAATGAAATGAAGGTTTCACATTTGCGATGAAAGAAAAATACACTTTTCTTCACTATGTTTCAGACTAGTCTGGAATCCACCGAGAAGCTGCTTGAGCCATTTATTCCAGTGGCGCTCATGGTAAGAGGACATTTTGTAGTATTTTGTGAAAACTCAATGTTTTATTCTGCTTACATCACAGCAATCAGTTAATGAGGTTTTTTTTTCTTTTACATTTTTATTCATTTAAAGCTGTTGTGGATGTTGACAGTCCCAGCAGTCACTTATGTTACATCTCCCTTTGTTGTTTTTTAAATATATTTTGTTTGAACATAGCAACTTGTCAACGATTATACATTATTCTTTAAGATCAGCATGTTTTTTTTATCCATTTATCGTTACATTAGTTGATGCGGAGCATCCCTCAAGCAAGTGTATTGAAACGATATCAGAATGAGCGCATAAATCAACACCTTCTGACCAATCAGAAACGATAATTAAGCAGCGCCATGGTATAAGCATGATCGTGAAGCGTTTTGTTATTGATTTGTTAGTACTGGATATGAAGGACTGAATTTTCATCCGAAATCAGTTTCAGTAGCGGCGGAAAGTATGTATATTTTAAGTATAATCACAGTGTTTTGCTTTCAAATTTGTTTCATTTGAAAGCACAATAACCTCCCCCCCTCCCCCATGCCATTCCAGATATATTTTCCCTTGAATTTCTCACTGGTCTGTACTTGTCGTCGCTCGTTTGTTTATTTTTCTATTATTCCAAATCTGATTTTGTTCATTTAAAGTTACACATATGTGAAAGAAAAGGCTATTACTATGTAATGTACAATATGCTGATTTATGTATATGTAGGCCAGTTCCTTGCTTCTCATCACTTCCTGCATTTTTACATGTATTCCACTGCATTATTTATAGCACTATGACATTAGATTTAATGCTTGCTGATTCAGGCTTTAAGTTGTACCTGTGTATTTATGCCGTATTATGTTGATTATTTTCTAGTATTGTCTATTTATAGTTTCATTCATCTGGCAGTTGAGGAAATTCTGATTCTGTAACAGGATTCTCACAACCCAGAGCAAACTGCAGCTCCTTCAGAAACCAGCAAGTATCATATTCGTCCTCCTTTCTCTTCCGGGGAGCCGTCCGTGTCCCGTCAGCGCAGACAGAATAAGAGAGATGTGGCCCACGATACGAGCAAAGTAAGTGATGTAGATGGCAAAATCATTTCCTTTCATTCTTGGCTCATGAATTAATTTTTTTAACCTATTTTTTCCCCCAATTCTTTAGATTAAAGCAGCCAATTCCAGGCCTCTACCTCCACTTCTTGAAAATTCCCCAACTGTAGGCATAAAAAGGAGAGAAGGAAGTGAAGTTGAGATGGCTAAACACTCTACACACGCTCAATCTGATGACCAACGTGACCCTACGCCCCAGGTGTGACTCGCTTCAAGATGAAAAAGATCTGGAAGGCTACGAATAGACATATACTTAAAATAAAATTTAAGACTACACTACTTTAATCATGGTTTTTGTTTTTACAATGGTGTATACGGTGCCTTGTATAAGTATTTACCCCCTTGAACTTTTCTACTCTTAGAACCTAGAACTGAAATGGACTTAATTGGGATTATTTGTCATGAATCAAGACTAAAGTAGCCCATAACCGTGAAGTGGGTGAAAAGAAACAATATAGTTTTGCAAAAATTTTTACAAAAGATTTTGTAAAAGGTTTTTCAATTGTGATTGCATAAGTATTCACCCCATTGCTCCCCTATAGTTATAGAACAGCCTTCAGAAGTCATATAATTATTTGGATGTAACCACTACCTTTTTATATCTTATCTGAAATATATAATATTATAATATCTTTAAATATTTCTTTATAGGTAAACAGCAGAGCAGGAAACATTAGCATTTGTCCATCATTTAAAATGACAGGATATAACTCCAAATTATTGTCTGGTCAAATTTGAATGATTTCAATGCGATCTGAATTTCTACACTTTTATTCCTGAGGCTGTGAAAGCACATGCGTCCTCAACTTTCTGATCAAATCTGAAAATGGGGTCTCTCATTAATGAACGTTTCCATCATGGCTGATGCTAAATTTGCCAGAAAAGATTAACCGTAAAGCGTGTCAACCCTTTTCTAATTTCGTTCACTTTTTTTTTGGGGGGGGGGGGGGTGAATTCAATGCGGTGCCGTTTAACAGATTTTTTTTCATGGATTATCTAAGAAATGTTAATCCCATGCTAAGAAATGTCAAAGCTGGCAAAATATCAAGAAAAACAAATCTCTTTTCTGAGTAAATAAAATTAAACCATATTTTTTTATGTATTGAAAGATTAAATTAATTATGGAAATGAACTGCAAATAAAGGGGAAGTTAAGGGAATTGGGATTGGACATTTTTTGCTCAATCTGTTCTGTTTCACTTGCAGAATCGGCTTCTATCAGCCCGAGAGAGGAGGCGGCTGAGGCTGTTACGCGAAAACCAGAGCGAGTCAGGTATGCATTTACATGTTGGGACACTGTACACTGTTTTTGCCAAGAGAAGTGACACTGTATTTAAACTGATCAGTCTCATGGCTTTAGCTAAAAGTTATGCCACAAAACTGCTGAATTTTCGATTCTGATTGGTCCAAACTCCAAACAATTTGCTATAACAGCAGCTCAGACAGAAGCTTTAAGGCCAATCACAGGTTTATATTAATGTACTCGTTCTAATGTATTATCGCTTCTAAAGTAATCACTTCACTTCACATTGGGCCACATCACACCACCCCATCATGGATTCTTTTCCTATAACAGCATGCTCTGTAGTGTCTTTTTCCTCAGTTTTAATCACTGTAGTATCCAAAACCTAAAAAAAAAGAGTCATATTTTCCTTTTCTCTGCTCATCCTGTTGAAATGGAGATGAAAGGTTTTCTTTAGAAACTGACGATTTGAATTCATGAATTTAGAGACGGGTTTTCGTAGGTGCTTTAGGATGAAAGACGTGTCGTGCAGGTGTTCCATGTAGGAGTGCGGACGAAAGCGAATAATGGTTTGGCTATATTTTGCACTGAATGGTCTCTCATTAAAGCTTCTTGTCTCATTTAAAATAGCTCCTGCTGTCAGAAGGGCGTCGCGCAATGTTGCCTTGTTAAATGCCAAACACATGGACCAGCCTGATTGCCCGAGACCTGGCAGTGTACCAGCTATAACGCACAAGGTGGGATGACTAAATGTTAGAAGTGGGTTACCAGTATGTCTAAACAATGCTGACTTCCTGTACATCCTGCAAATTTCATTATTTTACTTAATCTTCAGTTTGTTTCTTATGGGCTTCCAGGTTTCATGATCAGAAATAAAAGAATCCAAAACCTTCCCCAAATATACATAAAAAGCCATCTTTGTTAAATTGTCATTATTGTTTTTTCAATGTGTTGGAAACGCCATTTCTAACATACTTTTTTTTTATAATTTACTCTTTGATCATTTTGCTTCTTTCTAGAAATAAATTCCTACTGTTAGCAAAGCTATCTAGCAGTACAAGACCATTTCAAGCAATGTATAGAAATGGGGCTGATGAGCTTATATTTTTTTTATTGCATTCTCATAATAAGGACTATTACCCTTTTCCCCTGCTAAAATATCATATGCTCCAGCCATTGTAATTACCTATGGCTGCTTTCTATGTTTAGATATTGGAAGTTTCTAGAAATCTTTAAAAAGGCATGGGTTTCACAAGCTATTGGATTAATAGTGGCGGCTGTGGCGCAGGTGGTAGAGCGGGTTGTCCACTAATCGTAGGGTTGGCGGTTCTATTCCCAGCCTGGGTGACTCCACATGCTGAAGTGTCCTTGGGCAAGACAC
>JAOUWY010000001.1:8532151-8546988 GCA_025728095.1 Prietella phreatophila | reverse complement strand
TCCTTAATTATTTATTTGTTTTGCTGTTGGATGTGGACTGGAGAGCTCTAACTAAAACATCTCATTGATGGGGTTTAATCAAAATATATAGCTGCTATTATAGAATAGTCATTGAAGCCAACTCTCCCCCTTATAAAGCCCTATAAGTCTCTTGAGTGCGCCCAGACACTTCCTTCGATTTAGTGACGTCAAATTGGGACTGCAGGTCGGTTGGTGCCAGTTCCAGTTATTGTCTGTCAATCATCTTTTTGTTCAGACAACCTGTGACCTCTTACACTTTCGAGGCAGTGTAAATGCCACCGTTTGTGAAAGAAAAGTTAAAAACATTCAAATACATCATGGATTCATGACAAATGCCTCGCTCTGATTTAATAAAGCATGACACTTCGGTTAATCAAGATTAAACGCTTAAAAATGTTGCATTTTTATTTGATTTTTTTCTACCAGGACTATGTTAACTGCATTCACCTGAGATTATTTACATCCCAATTAAATACTGCACTAATTATATGCTCAAAACATTGCTAAAAATCGCCCAAAGAAGCTGACCAGCCGAAACGCAGGCTTTAGAAAGCGTTTACAGTGCTCCCTTTGATCCAGAGGAGTTAAATGAATAATTAATAAGCGCAAAGTGTTAGTACAAGATGTCGTAGACCGCAGAGGTACAGAAGGTGCGAAACTGCAGATCAAGGGCGACTAGTAACAAAACGAAACGCAAACGAAACTGGGCTGGGCTGGAGTTACCTGAGAGCAGGCCAGCTCTAGCTCAAGTGTAGTAATAATAATAATAATAATAATAATAATAATAATAATAATAATAATAATAAGTATGATTATTGCTTCAAAGAATAGAGCAAAATCTATTGTTGCAGCGATATTTTCGGTATGGCAGTTGTCATATACACACTGTACACGAAAATATGCACCACTGAGAGGCCACTTTTAACAAATGTATTGGCACTCCATTTTATTGTCTTTTTCCTACATGTCGGAAAGACAGTTATGTTCGTGCGCTTTCCCCAAATTATTCAAATTATATTTCACGGTGAAAGCCGTATAATAGCTTATTATATATTATGCATACCGGTTCTTTAGCTGACCTGGCTCCAACGTTTATCTAATGTCTTATCAAGCTAATTGGCGACGCTGTGTCTTAATTCCTGTGGTGGTCCAGTCTGCGCGTTTCACCGCCAGCGCGAATTAACGAAGCCTCTCTAATGGCCACCAATTGGCTCTTGTTTCGGACAAGCCCATGCGACCTGTCGGCACCAGTCAGGCAGAGGGGGAAAGGGGGCCGACTATTAAGATGCAAAACAACGTTTGATCGCTCGAGATCGCCTTCGAAAAAAGAATGTTTGCGCAAGAGGAATGCTGCGACTACTAATTAAAAACAATTAGACGCTCGAAACAATGGCGCCACTTTAGAGGCCATAAAGCGCTCCTCCCCAAATTAAACCCCGCGGTGTTAGGACTGGTGTTTGTTTGCGTTACGGCTGTACGTGAAAAATCAACAATTGTGGTTTCAACGCGTCTTAAAGACGGCACGATTGCAGCCACGTCTCTCGCATTTTAATATATGTTTTAATATATGTTTTTATTTTAATATATGCTTTATGGGATAGCATATACTGTAGCCTATGTAGTCTTTTTTAAGTTTTTTTTTAATTGCAACAAAGGCTTGAGGTTTTCTTGATGCTACATATTTTTTTTATTATTAGTATGAAACATTTAGGATGGGTTTTCAAAAACACAGGCTATGTGATAATACATTTGGTGTGTTGAAATGACAAACTATTTTGCTTAAAAAAGATCATGAAAGACAAATTTAATCATCTTTTTAGACATGAAAGCAACAAAAAAAATTATCCCACAGCATTTCGTGTGCATTTCTTTGTAGCTGTTGTGTTTATTTAATTAATAAAATAAAATAAAGAAATAAATAAAAGCATTATAAATGCCAAGCATGAAGCCATAAGAAACGGTAGATCTCAATACATCGGCCGGTGATTAATGCTTCTCTCAGCGCTCCATAGGCCTCTGTGAGCCTATCACAACCACCTCGCTCTGCCATTGGCTGGCGATAGGTCGCTACCAGCTCGTGACTCCGCCCACACTCGCGTGATATGGAATTTGCAGGCGCCAGGTCGGACAGAGCGCGAGCGCGATTCATTAAAAGAAACACAAGCAGCGCGCAGGACGGAGATACAACACTTAGTGAGCGCGTTTAACAACCGAACAACACAACAGCACCTAACCGCGGCACAAATGTCAAGATGCAGCTCGGGGATTAACTTTATTTTCAAACGGACTAACACAAGTTAGAAAAATAAACAACAACAAAGAAGGAAGAGGAGTGAAATGCAGCCGTGTGCAGTAAGTACCTCTTTGGCCGATCTAGTTTTTTTTCTCCTTCCAGTGAAAAGGGTTTGAATCGGAATATGAATTTGACGGCTCTGCATGTTTAATAAATACATCTGCATGTTTGTTTGCAGTGTCTGAATGATGTGCAGAATTAGCTATATGCATATAGACTCATGTGGCGTACCTGTATGTTTTTGTTTTTGCAGGTGTATCTGAGTGTCTGAGGACTCTAAACATATCGTTTCCATCATCCAAAAGACAACCACTGTACACAAAGTGAAAAGGACGCTTTTCAAAAACTATTTGGGCCATTTTTTTTTTTGTTTCGCAGTAGACTAGCAACAAATACTTTTGGGAACTATAGATGATCTCGGCCTTTAGAAAGCTGCCGTAATACTGCAGATAAAAATATTTTCATATAGCTAATTAAAACAAACAAACAAACAAAATAAAAAAAAAAAACAGGAAATTTAGAATTTTATTTTCTGACAAGTCTGCACGGAGGCTTCAGGTATGGAAGTGGCGGCAGATCAGTCTCGGTGGATGGCGCATCATCACGCGGTGCTCAACGGCCAGCACCCGGACTCACACCATCACGGCCTCACACACAACTACATGGAGCCTATGGCGCCGCTTCTGCCCCCGGACGAAGTGGACGTGTTTCTAAATCACTTGGATTCGCAAGGCAATCCGTATTACTCTAACTCAAGGGCAAGAGTGTCCTACAGTCAAGCGCACGGTAAGTTTGATCACAACTGATTGAGAAATAACATTTTGTCTAGGCCCTAACACCTTTATGTGTGTGTTTTGATATTAACCTGTGCTTGTTGTATGGCTGTTAAATATATTGGATTTATCTCTCTACTATTTTTGTATCATAATAGTTTTCATATCAATGTATTTTGCATGAGATTATAGTGGCCTAATCTTTGTTTTTCATCGACTGTTCAACAAGACAGGACTAGAGGGAATGTGTAAACAAACCTAAGCCTGGTGAAGATTTGTGTGCATGCTTTTTGGTCTGTGATCAGGTGCAATCCAAAAAATGTGAAAGATGTAGTGCACTCATTATGTGCATACGGTTATTTGTTATAATGCTGTTAGCTTTGTATAGAAATAGAAATGATGATAGCTCGCTGTTCAGTATTGCGATTCATGATGCTGAACTGCCATCCCGATGAAACGTGGCCTGAAGATTAAAACAAAAAGGGGAAAAATGTTCAGAAACTGACATAGGGAGGAAAGGGAAGTTCGTGTCACTTCTCTTGGCTGTTGGGCGAGAGAGAGAGAGAGAGACAGTCATTTCCCGGATACAAAATATAAAAACGAAAAGAAAAAAAATCACTGACAGCAGTCTTTTGTTCACTTACCTACTGTAACTTGTGTGAGGAGCAGAAGTCGGCACATCGGGGTTTTTATGAAAAAGGTATTTTTATTTATTTATTTGTTTGTTTGTTTGTTTATTTATTTATTAGCCTGGTGTGTAAAAATTTCCAAGGGGAAAACTTTAAGGCGTTGGCTTTCCTTTTGACTGGACTGTAGGATAAAACCCTTGATGTGAACATTTGAATAGGACTATATCTTATAGCCTATCTTAGATACAGTTTGAAGAAGATGTCGAGTTTGTGTTATTCGGGAACCGAATCAACAGGTAGGAAACGGGGCAGGAATTTGACAGCTTTTGTCCGTAACCAATGACGATTGAAAGTACGTGTTGATTATGAATTAATGTGGGGAAAATCAATTGTGTTTACAGCTCGATTGACTGGGAGTCAGGTCTGCCGGCCCCATCTCCTGCACAGTCCCGGCCTCTCGTGGCTGGACGGGAGCAAGGCGGCCCTCTCAGCGGCGCACCACAACGCCTGGGCGGTCAGTCCGTTCAGCAAAGCCGGGCTTCACGCCACCAGCGCCAGTTACGCTTGCAGCGGCGGCTCGGCCACGGCGCCAGGTTCCGCCTCTCTAGCGCCGTCGAGCCACGCGAGCCCACACCCGCTCTACAACTTCCCTCCAACGCCTCCGAAAGACGTGTCGCCAGACCCGGGACCGTCGTCTCCATCCTCCTCCTCGGTCACACGAATGGACGAAAAGGAGTCAATCAAGTACCAAGTGGGTGACGGTATGAAGATGGAGGGATGCAGCCCTCTCAGGGGCGGCCTGGCCATGAGCGCGCCACAAACGCCGTCCACGCACCACCCGATTCCCACGTACCCGGCCTACTCTCTTCCCTCGGCGCACGACTACGGAGCCGGTCTCTTCCACCCAAACCTGCTCAGCGGCTCGTCCTCCAGCTTCGCGCCCAAATGCAAGAGCAAGGCACGGTCCAGCTCGGGTGAGTTGCATCAACTTTTACTGACCATGATATTGCACCAAATAAATACCTTAACATTATAGACGTATAAATCAAAAGCAGGATAATGTGAAATAATAATAATAATAATAATAATAACAATAACAATAATAATAATAATAATAATAATAACAATAATAATAATAATAATAATAATAATAATAATAGTAATAATAATAATAATAATAATAATATGCGCAAAACCTCGGATATTTTTTTCTGTCCAGTCAGACATTAATGAACATTATGAGTTAATCCAACTAGAGGTGTTAATTTCACAGTAGGGCTTCCCTAAAAATAAATTGAATCTGAAACTGAGTCTGATGTTATTGTCATGAAATAGAATACAGCCCTAAACCAGTCCAGGCGCACGCGCGCGCTTTTCTCCCGGCTTTGAGCCTCTCGTTTTGTTTTCGCATGACCGGACTCCATTGCGTTTTTAAAACATGCTGGAGTCACGACGCGCTGGCTCCTGCCATATCCTGTGTACCTTTGACTGAACAAATCACGACCTGCTCCCCTCCCTCGCGACCCCAAAGCCAGCAAACCGGGACGAGGCTCACGAATCTCGCGGCTGTTGCTCAAAAGCGTTATATTTAATAGCATAAGGTTATATATTCTAATGTTATATGGAAGGGCTTTACATAGCTACAATTAGGCGGTAAGAAAACTTTCTATGTTAATAATTATTAATTGTGTTAATTGTTTTTTCTTCTTCTTCTTCTTCTTCTTCTTATTATTATTATTACTATTATCTACACTGTACAATGCTCATTTGTGTACTATATGACAATATGTACCCATAACTGCAGGTTTCATGGGTGCACTCTTAGAAAAAAACGGGTACCAAACTATACCATTCCTTGTCACTTGGTGCCACCCTCAAGCAAACACCTTTTGTACCGTTAGTATTTATTTTTTTCCATATATGCATATAGTGTACCAAAAGATAAATGCAACACCCCAGCTCCAAGGAAAGGTACAGTTTAGTACCCTTAGTACCATTTGAGAGAGTGAGAGTTGCACCTACAAATACAACATGCATAATTCATTGCTTAATAATTCCAACAAGCAGTGTATGCAGTGAGATTTCATACATGCACTAGATATGACATAGTTTTGTACAGATCCAATAACAGTTTGTGTAAAATGGCATGTTCTTCCCTGCTTACTTCCTGTAGTAAAAGCTAAGATGTGTGTTCTGGCAGAGTGTGCTGGTAAGGTGATCTGAACAGTGTGAGTTGGACAGGTGCCTGTTGTCATTACAAAGATGCATATGTAATTTCCATCAAACGCAGACAATCCCATGAAATCCTTCCCTCTTGGCAAGTTTTTCTTAAAGCTTGTGAATGCAATATTAGCTATAAAAAGAAAGGAGCACCACCAAAATAAAATTCTGGCAGACGTAATATTACATTTCTGACATGACAGAGTATATATATCTAATCATAACTGTAAAATTTGTATCCACTCGTGCATTTGTTTCTTGTTTACCACAACATGGTGTAAAATCAGAGTTCAATCCTACACCTTTGCAAAACAAAACCATTGTGGAATCTAAGTCATCTCAGGGGTCAGTATAATGAAACTCTGTGTTTGGTCGTCTTTGAATGACCTCTATTCTGTGATGGCCTGCAGCACAGGGCCCAACCCACCGACCCTGTGGCCATTTTGTCCTAACACTCCCATAACCATAGATTAGCTCAATCACACAGATCCCTCTTCACCTGCTTAACAGGAACGGTGACACAGAAAAATGCAGCAACATGACCAAATTACTAAACATACACTTCAAAAGGAGTACCACTATTGTCCAGGGCAGACTCTTTTCTCTGATCTGGGTGGGACAGCTTGTCCCTCACATTAGAAAGGGAATAATAGAGGCATGATTCCTGAGAGAGACAGCCATGAGAAGAGAGGTGGAATGAATTAAAGCAGAAACAGGTTTAGAGTTTTTTTTGAGTAAATATACATGGGAATGGTTCCAGTAAACAGTAAAGCTGATGAAGCCAAATTAGGGCATGGAAACTCCCAAACTGTTTGAAGTGTATAATTAAGGAGTTACATCAGCAGCTAGGGTTTGAGGCTACAAGCCATATACATGCTAATGTTGAGTATATGGCAAGCTGAGAGACACGGAGATGTTCAGCAATAAATTATGTAATACTATTTCTCAATGGGCTCCTTGGGTTTTAGACATTCGCTGCTTCTCTGCCATGCTTTAGTGGATTATTTTACACGTAGGTGTCTATGTCCATTCTGATTCTTCCTGATTCACCAGGGCTGAGCGACAGACCTGGGGTCAGCCAAGCACGGTTGTGTATTGTTCTCGTCATTCTTTGAGAGAGATTTTATATCATGAGGAACAGCTTAATGTGCTATCGATGGGAACGGTCAGATTACATATCGGCTAATTAACTTGGACAGTGTACCTGACCAGATTGCTCTTCTATGAGCTGTGCACTCCTGTGTGTTTTTATTTGGACCCCTCGCACATTTTTGTGGCCTCAGATCATTTCTATATCGATGTGACGTGAACTTCTTAATTATATAAAATTCCCTTTGGTTTCCCTCCATCTGAATTCTGCACAGAGGGCCGTGAGTGTGTGAACTGTGGTGCGACCTCCACCCCTCTCTGGAGGAGAGATGGAACAGGCCACTACCTTTGCAACGCCTGCGGCCTCTACCACAAGATGAACGGACAGAACCGGCCCCTGATCAAGCCCAAACGCAGACTGGTGAGTAGCACATTCCCGGCCTAGTCTCACACAAACACACTTGCACATGAGGGCTAAATAGGAGTCTGGAGCAGAGAGAATACACACAATTCCAGGAAAGTTATATTTTCCCTATGATCTTCCTGGAATTGTTTGTCACCCTCACCCCTTGGTGATCCCCTACACTGCTTATTACAATACGGCTACTATTGCCATTGTTGCTGCTATCATTATTACTGCTAGTTCTGATACTGTTACTGATACCAATGCCCACGATGCCTAACCCAGCTTAATTAACACCACAGCACGGGGACAGGAAGACTTAAGTAGACTGACCTGTCCATGCTTCCGAAATCTGACTGATCTTCATTAGCTCTGCAGTTCCTCTGACTACTGATGATATGTTCTTCAAATATATTTGGTTCTTATATAAGTTAAATATAGGCTAGGTAACACTCTCTGGGGAAATGATTTTTTATTATTTTTTTGCACACTGTCTATCTAAATAAGCAATATTTTAAAATTAATCACAAATTCTTTCCTCACTACATCACTTTTTTTCTTTACACTAGCTCAGTTTATGGATGGATTTTAAAACAATATCTACATTTAAATAAAATTGTCATTTTTTAGATTTTTACTTTTTTTTTTTTTTAAAGTACATTCAGAACATATTGGGGAGGAAACACGTTCATATTATATGATTAAGCTTACTTTCATAAAAAGGAAGAGCAAATAACAAGCCTTTATGTAAATTATAACCAATCGTCTTTAAAATACAATAAAAATAATAACAATAATTCAATGCATGAGTAACCCAAGGGAACGGATTTGGAGTTTTAAAGCGATTCACAGAACGGATTTAACATGTTTGCGACATTTGCAGTTACTTAAACTGTTTACATACACCCCACCCCCCACCAGAAAAAGAAGAACGAGAGAGAGAGAGAGAGAGAGAGAGAGAGAGTATTTAAAAGTCTATTCATGACCTCTCTTCATGACTCGTTTGCTCGCATTCCTTTCTCAGCCGACCCTGTTCGCCGTTTTAATTGAGTGGGACAGTCTTATTCCATTAGTTCTAATTGAATTTGCACTTGCCTGAGTGACCGTCAGAACTGAAGATGCACGTCTCTGAGGGAATTCTCTCCGAGTTTCTCTAATGTCAAGGAATGGAAAGTATATTAGGCGAGATTTTGATGTGAGGGAATGAGCGTCTACGCTATAAATTGTATCTAAAATTAAGAATGACTTAGGGTTAGGGTTAGGATTTTATATACACACGTAGATTATTATTATTATTATTATTATTATTATTATTATTATTATTAAACTCGGAATGTTTACGTGTGGGTACATGGGTACATAACTAGACTGTAAATACCTTTTAGGGTAAAGCTATAAAGGTACACTGCACATTTTTCCAAGACTGTGAGTGTATTATTATTATTATTATTATTATTATTATTATTATTATTATTATTATTATTACTATAGCTAGCCGCAGACATTTTGTTCTAGGACTTTAGTTTGTGCTGTGCTCTCCAAATAAAAAGATGAAAAGCCCATAAGCTTTTTTTCCATGGAGTCAGGCTACACAGCAGCTCGCGCTCTGCGTTTTTAGGCCGCGGTGTTTTCAGAGCCCTTCCCCGTTCAAAGGCCGTCCAGTTGTTTCCTATCCGGATATGTGGCCAGGCCCGATAAGGAAACGGCTCCCGGGTGTTTCCGTCTTCAACAAACCCCAGTGAATTCTGTACGGACCCGCCAGGGGAAAGCGATTAAGCAGAACTGCGCGGGAGCGCGCGGTGCGGGTCGAAGAGGGGAAAATCCCCGGATTTACGCGCTCGCGCGCTCTTGTTTGTCCTGCCCAGTTTTCACTAGGCGTCGGAATGCATGGCGTGTTGATGTTGATTTTTGTCTATACATTCTTAAATGTGAATGAGCACATGCGTTTGTGTGTGTGTGTGTGTGTGTGTTTCTAAAGAGTCATTTTGTGCGTTGGGTGAATAGGAACAGTCACGTAAATTGTAAATGGAACAGAAAGTGCGCAGCCAGCGCGTACCCGGCTGCAGGGGGATTGTATTGTGCGCCTCTAAATGTTTCTTATTATGTGTGAAAAATTGATCTGTAATGGACACAATGCGAACAGACACGCGGCACCCCCACAGCGCTACACCCAGGATCAAGAGAAATAATGCGTCGAAATGGGATAAACTAATGACGGATCTGGTAGCTCTTAAATTTACTGAAATGCGACATTTCATGAAACGCAGAGCCAGCAAATCTTGCCAGACACAAAGATGGTGCAAATTGGAAAATTGAATTAAGCTTGCATAAATGCACAGAATAATATATTTAATTAACCCGACTCCCCTATAAGCCATTTCATGTGTTTAGCTTTGATGCTGTTTTTGGGATAATTCTGAAATTCTGCCTGCCCTGGAGTAGTCATAATATCCATCACCCCAGCTTTTCCGAAAAGATCTTTATCATGTGTCAGGGCTTCCTCCAGAGCAAGGCCTTGCAATATTTATTTCTTAACTGAACCAGAGATATAATGTATATTGCTATATATTGTATATACCTGCCTTCCCAGAGAGACCATGAAGTAATGAAAAGCACATCATATCTTTACACCCACTTCACATGTCATTAAAGCAAAACATTATATTCTATTCATATTTATTGCTGCGTATTTTGATTGTGGTTTGTCTTGCATTATACTGTAACACTGTGAAAGATTGGGGTGCCTTATTACTACTACTACTACTACTACTACTACTACTACTACTACTACTACTACTACTACTATTATTATATATTTTTTATTATTATGGAAATATTTTCATGTTGAAAATCAGTTACAGGTTAGAGGACTAATGTATACATTGTAGTTTTCTGCAACAGCAACACTACACAAGCAAATAGAACAGTACTGATTAAAAACTGATATATTACTCATTCCTAACCCTTTGGTCATTGCTGTGGTTCTCACAGTCGGCAGCGCGACGAGCCGGAACCTGCTGTGCAAACTGCCAGACCACTACGACCACGCTGTGGCGACGCAATGGCAACGGAGACCCAGTGTGCAACGCCTGTGGCCTCTACTACAAACTCCACAATGTAAGTAGTGAACACAGGTTCAACAAACACAACATAAGTACACAATCTAGTACTTGGGACCTGTATTCAAAACCACATGATGAAATATTTCAAAACAGTATTCCATCAGATTCTAGTCATCATTATTTTGACATACTCTTTACTTAAGTATGCACAGCAGATGCAATGCTGCATTCTTCCAAATTCATATTTACAATCAACTCAAGAGCATAGGTTTTGGTTTGGATATTTCAAGGCAGGATTAAGTCAAACTTTTCTAAGAGAGTTAATTTAAGCCTTTTTTCATGACATGTGGAAGTTGTTCTGGTTTTAACAGGAGTATTGTAATGGAAGTGGTTGCTGGCTATTTCGTGCATTCATTACTTGCTTTCCCCAGGTCCTGAAAGTAAAACCTTATGTTTTGCCCCTTCTTGCCATCGTTAAACAGGAAAGCGAAGAGACGGACCAGTTGACATGTAGTTAGCTAGTTAAAGTTTGGCCACAGATTACCATAGGCCTACTTGTTCAGAAAAGAACACTAGAGCAAAGGCAAGAGCCAATTTTTTTTCCCTCTTTGGCACTTTAAATATGATATGACATTTCGTAATGGATTTCCACTTGATGCTAAAATATATGGGTTCACAAGGTTCCTGTCCAAAACTGTTAATGTTAATTAAATTTAAAACAAATATTTAAGTCTTCCAACATGATAGATTTTCAGCTACTAACAATTTCATCTGGGCTTGTGTTATATCCAGTCCCATCCACCTTATCATAAAATGAGTGAGTTACAATCACAGTTCATGAGGCTCCGCATCTAAAACGCAGCCATGGAAAGGCCAAGCTAACGCGGTCAGAGGGGCGGACAGCTTCTATCAATTTAGGAGACGGGAAGGAGACTATGGGGACTCAAAGACGGCTTTTTCCTGTCAGGCAGAAGCCGGTGACCGTTTCTAGCTTTTGATTAATCCCGCTTTGTTTCAATGGGAGGCGTTATTCCCAGGAGGGAGCAGAGCATGGGATGGCCATTCACACACACGGCGTCTGTTAAGCCAATTCAGTGCTGTCTGAGAGTTCGCCCCCTTTTTATGTTAAGCTTGGCTTCTATTAGGTGCTTTAATCTGATGAATAAATAATTTTCAGCCTAATCAGACAAGCGCGACAAAACGGCTGGGCCTCTTTCGGGATGGCCGTCTTGCTGACTGTATTTATAATTGCTATTGAAAACTAAATCATGACATGCAACACAGCAATTGTTACTGTTATAACTGAGAACAGCATTGGCCCCAGAGGCATTTTTATTTTTGTACCTTTTTCCCTCCTTTTATAATTGAGAATGGCATCAGCTCAGAAGAACTGCTAAATAAAATACCTTGTTCAGAAGGCTGCAATTAAATGCATCTTATTTCTCAAACAATGACTCTCTTTTTTCCATGTTAATAAAAGTCATACCTTATTAGTTATTTTTAGAACAAAAAAAATGTGCTGAATGTCCCGCAGGCACAGATTGAAATGGATACCTTCGCCAATCTAACATCCGTCTCCCTCTGTCACACTCTCTGTAGGTCAACAGACCACTGACGATGAAGAAAGAAGGCATCCAGACACGCAACCGCAAGATGTCCAGCAAGTCCAAGCGAAACAAACGGGCATCTGAGGGCTTCGATGAGCTCTCCAAGTGCATGCACGACAAGACATTGCCCTTCGCTAGCGCTGCTGGTGCCATGGCTGCCCACATGCCCCACATGGGCCACCTGCCTCCCTTTAGCCACTCGGGCCACATGCTGCCCACGCCAACCCCCATTCACCCAACGTTCAGCCACCCTCACCACTCGGGCCGCTCGCCTGTCTGGGCTGAGCCACACTGAGGATCCCAGAAATCAACAAACCTTCCTATTCGACCATCATCAATGAGGTTTTTTTTCTTTTCTTCTTCTTCTTCTTCTTTTTACACAAACAACCAGAAGTGGAAAGAGGACACTTTTCTTGTTCATAAATCCTCCTGTCCCCCAAATCACGGACATGGCGTGAAAGGAGCGAGGACAATTGTCGCTTCTTGCGTTCCTTTATTTTGTACTGAGTCACTTTGGTACTGCCTGGAAAGACAGGAAGTGTGTTAGAGCAGAGTCACTGTGTGCGTGCACCAGTCTTGTGTGTACTATATGTGTGTGGCTTTTGGACTCCGAACCAGAGAAAAAATTAGGAGAAAAGAAAGATTGCTTTCAAAATGCCTAACATGCTGGGATACACGCGATCCATGGACACACCTGCCTCTGAACACACTCTACGGACATGACTAGCCAGCAAACAGATGTTTATAAAGCTTGATTGTTATTATTGGTATTGTTATAATTGTTATTATGATAATTTATTTTCACACTTTATTTCTTTTTTGGGCTCTCCTCAAAACCATATGTTTATTGTTATAAATATTATTTGATTGTTATTATTAAAAGAAAGGAAAAAAGGAACAAAAAAAAAGGAACACTGACTTATCTTAGCCAAGGTGATATTGCTGAACTGTACGTTTCTATCATTTTCCATTACACAAATAAAGAAATAAAGTTTTAATACTTATCATCCAATAATTTCTCCTTCATGTGTCTATAGGTTATATTTGATACAACAACTTTATTCAAGGAAATCTCATTAAAAATGCATACAAATTTGAATCTGGTTGGATTTCACATGAATGACCTAGTAAGAAAGGGTACAAATGTTGACTCCGCCCCCAAAGCTAACCTTAACCTTTGTCACTTCATGCAGTCGGAATCATGTGAACTTTGGATGAAATCTTCAAATCTTATGAAAAAGTGTGAACCAGAATTCATTTCACACCCATATAGTCATAAAAGGACTACAAATCCTAACTCCACCCCTAAACCTAATGATGACCTTTGTAGCTTTTCGTCTAACTTGAGTTGTATAAATTGTTACAAATTTGTAAATCGGAGACCATTTTGGATCAAATCTTCATCTTCAAATGTATACAAATTTGAATTCAACCATTGCAATTGATTGGACTTGAAATACTTTCACACGAATGTAGGCAGAAATATATGCGAACTCCGCCCCTAGGCTCAGCCTTAACCATTGCAACTATTCGTATGAATTGTTGCGAATTTTTAAACCTGAGAGCATTTTGATCAAATCTTCAAATCTCAGGCAAAATCTAAACTCTAAATTTGGTCTTAAGAAAGGGTTCAAATCCTATCTCTGTCCCTAATATTAACATTAAACTTTATAACTATTCAAACAAACTGAGTCATGTGAATAGTTATGAATTTGTGATCGAATCTTTAAATCTCAGGAAAAGTGTATGCATATCTGACCAGATGAAGATAATACAGTTGGATTTAGTCAAATTTCACACAAATATAGTTCTTAAAAATATATCAATTCAAACTCCACCCCAATCTTAATTTCAACCTTACAAATTTATATGACGAAGATGAAATCTTCAAATCTCACTGAAAATGGGTAGAAATTTGCTGTAAATGATAGAAATTTAGTTGGATTTGGATCAATGTCACACTAATATAATCATAAAACTGTACTAATGCTAACTAAGACCCCTTAACCTACCCTTAACGGTAGAAATTATTCATGCAAATTGTGTTATGTGAATTTCTATGAATTGTTAAGAATTTGCAAATTTCATCTAAGACCATTTTCGAACAAATCTTCAAATCTCTTGAAAAAATCAAACAAACAAGTATAATTTTGGTTGGATTTTGTTCAATTTTATACAGCACTTTTATACAGCAATTATAAAAATACAGGTTCCAGTTAGAACCAAAATGTGTTTTTCATACTGAAGTCATAGGAAAACCCTTTTAAGTTGCACAAAGAACCTTTAACTTTTAATTCTTTAGAGAACCTTCTATTTACTGGTGCTTTCAAGAAGTTCTCTAAAAAACCTGTATTTAGAGTTTTAAGGAACCAAAATAAGGTACTTAAGAGTGATGCCAGGAGAACCTTTTACAATCCCACAAAGAACTTTATAGGGTTCACTTTAACCTGTTCAGAACCTGTTATCAAAGAACTCATACAATGTAGAACCAATAATGAAACACAAAGAACTTCCTTAATCTCCAAAGAACCATATAGCTCAACTCAACAACCTATGGTGCTGTAATGAATCATGGAAGAACCTTTACTTTTAAAAAATGAAATATATTTAGAAAAAAGGTACTAAAAACCCCTAACAGTAATCTTAATAACTTTTCATTCAAATTGAGTTGTGTGAACTGTTATGAATTCCAATACAGTTTTTTCTTACCAATACAGAGTGTGTACTTATATAAGATCGG
>JAOUWY010000001.1:8388428-8399637 GCA_025728095.1 Prietella phreatophila | reverse complement strand
GTAGCAGAGCTGCCATGCAAGGTGCTAACTTGCCATCGGGAGAAACTTGGGGTTCAGTGTCTTGCCCAAGGACACTTTGGCATGTGGAGTCACCTGGGCTGGGATTCGAACCGCCAACCCTACAATTATTGGACAACCCGCTCTACCACCTGCGCCACAGCCGCCAACCCTATTAGTGCTACATTTAAAAAAAAAACAAAAAAAAAAAAAAACACACAAGCATTTTACATACACACGATATTTGCAAAATATGAGGAATAAAACATGATTGAGCATGCTGTTATAAGAAAATAACCAACAAAGGGGCGTCATGATATGAAGCAGAGGTTCCCAAATTTGGTTAATTTCCAATAACAGTATTTTATTTCTCTCAAAGCATAGCAGTCTGCCAGGAATTAGTTTTTTTTTGTTGTTAATGATTAAAGTATGACACATTGTACTTTTGAAGCCATATAAAGTTCATTTAAGGTAGTGGAACATTAAAATAGTTTTTACTTACATTGTAGGAGCTGTAAACTGGCATTCACTGACCAGCCTTTTTTTGTACTCTCTCTTAAAGTTAATAACACAAAATGTACACAGTTTGTCACATTACCAAGAAACAGAAAGCGTAAAGTCCTCTGTCCTGAAGACATTGATACTGGTGACTCTTTCTCTAAATGTTAAGTAAATAACTCTTTGCAGTGGTAAAACTTTACCATACCAAAATGATATAGTTTTCTTAGATAATGATCTTTAACTTAGATTATATAGAGCGTTCGCCATACAAGTCTCTGTGAATTAGTTGGTACTATAGAACCAAGAACATACTAGAATGAGTGCTTGCTGTTGCTTGAGTTGCTGTGAGAGAAAATGAATCAACACCTACCGACCAATCAGATTTAAGAATTCAAATCTGCAGCATAGTAAATAATGTTACTGTTGTAGGACATCACAACAGAGGGATTTATATCGATGCTTCACATTGCTGCACATCTGGTTGTTTGAAACGCTTTTGTGCCCTGGAATCAGACATACTTTGAAACAAGTCACTTCTCACGTAGCAAATGAGTGAAAGCAAATTGCTTCCCATTTCCATCTGGTGCAAATACCTCTGAGATGACATGATGGCAATGATGCCATCCAAATCTCATTGCTAAAACACAGCCGCTGTTCAACCCTGATAAGACCATATCTCCAGTAAGATATGGACCAAGACGTTGGTCTAAAAATGAAAATCTTATTTTGGTTACATCATTTTTGGCCCACAATACACTTGTCATTGGCTTCGCTATAACCATATTTGGTCTGATCGGTGTTTTGTTCTACAACACCACCTAAATACTGTAGTTTGTTTCATTTAGGCGAGATGAATCCATCTGTGATCCAACAAAATGTCCGCAATGCTATTGGCGGAAACATGAGCCTCTTCTGCTTGGGATTTGGCTTTGATGTACACTATGGTTTTCTGGATGTGATGGCCAACCAGAACGACGGTTTGGCTCGGAGAATCTACAAAGCCTCAGATGCCGCACTACAGTTGCAGGTACATAGATTGCTATGTGCTATGTTTAAAAGAATATTTGTTGGGTGTGAGTTATTATAAGGATGTCAGTTCATTTGTAGAACACTCAAAGCCAGAACTATGACCTTGACTATGGTCTGCAATTTCATTCCGAAGGGTTTCTATAAAGAAGTGGCAAGTCCGCTCCTCTTAAACGTGAATCTGCATTATCCAGACAGCATGGAGAATTCCTTGACTACAAACCAGTTCAGGCAGTTCTTTGGTGGCTCAGAGATTGTAGTCGCTGGCCGATTGAACGACTCTCAAGCGGACACGTTTCTCATTGATGTGTCAGCCCAAATGGTGACAGTATCCAAAAATTATTTCGAAAGGACATGCACATATGATTATGGAAGAATGGTGGTCACCCAACATCTTATATAATTAAATGAAAGTCATAGATGTAATCTCATTTTATTTTGTTTTCATTTAGCTGAGGGAGCCTTTTATGGTCCAGGGCCAGGCCCATGCTGCGGAATGGGTTGCCATGTTCCCTGAGCAAGAGTACATCTTTGGAGATTTCATTGAGCATCTCTGGGCATATTTGACCATCCAACAACTCTTGAACAAACAGTAAGTAGGATATTTTCCCAATCCAAAGCATTACCATTAGATAATTTCAATATGTTTACTTTTTTATGACAGTGCTTTTGTAATTTAACACTAATTTATATTGCAAGTTTTCAATAAATTATGAATAATAATAATAATAATAATAATAATAATAATAATAATAATAATAATAACTTTATGCTCTGATAGAGACAAGTGTACACCCCAGGAATGTGAGAATGTCGCAGCTGAAGCACTCGAACTCTCACTAAAATACAACCTCGTCACTCCACTCACCTCCATGGTGGTCACTAAGCCGGAAACTAACACAACATCAGAAGATACATTAATTGCTGACAAACTGACAGAAGGTATGAATGAAATGTCTCATTACAATAGAATACTTCTCCAGACTATTAAATATTATGAGCCCAACATAGTGCATTTTTATAATTAATAAATAATTCATAATAATAAAACAACAAATAGAACTCCTTCTATTGCAGCTGTATTTGTATCTGTTTAAAACACATTACCTGTTCAATCGGAATAATGTATGCATATTCAACTACATACCCAGTTAACACACACAATGACTACACGTCATGTCTCAACAAGAATCCATACGAGTCACAGTGCGACAGCTAAGTACTGACAACAAGCGTCTCCTCATTTCATTCACAGATCAACGGCTGGACCTTCCTGATTTACTCCAACCGCAAACACGTAACAGTTTGCTTTCTTAATAGATCATTTAGGTTCATTTGGTCAAATTGTCAAGTTTAACCATCCTCAGAAGCACTATAAAACAATATTTCTACTTACAGACTTAACTGCAATGGGATCTAGAGCATCTCTATCCACTGGCAGTGCATCTGTACATAATTATCTGCAGAGTGGTCATTTAGGTGAGATAATATGTGATCATAAATATAAAGATTTAAAAATATAGTTTAATGACCAAAAATATATATCAAGTTTATTTTGATCAAATAGTTATGGCAAGTCTGAAAGGTATGGGTTTGGTTGATGGAGATCCTCACTTCATCATTGAGTTGCCAGATCGGAATGATGCTCTGTGCTTCAATACTGATGATAAACCAGGCACCATCTTCAACCTGGTGAAAGATCCAGTCTCAGGTAAAAGTCTGCTGTAAGAAGTCTTAGCAAGTGTGCCAAAAAGAGCATTTGATGTATTCACTGATATTCACTTAATTATAAATCCACAGGATTGGTGGTGAATGGGAAAACCATTGGAGACAAGAAGGTGGAGCCTGGGAGCAAGCAGCACACCTACTTTGGTCAATTTGGGATTGCTCATGAGAAATTGGGAATCAGATTAATGGTGACAACTCAAAAGATCATAGTGTCTGAGCATGACAAAAAAGAACAATTTGATTGGTCACAAACATCTAACATTAAAGGTGTAAAGTGAGTGAGATTGAAGAATGTATTCCATCCACATGATACATTAACACAAACATTGACACTGGTGTCTAAAGCCCTCATAACAACACCTTTTCTCATCTCCAGCATGGACCTTCAGGTAACCAAAGATTACCGTCTGACAGTGACCCTGAAAAACACCTTGAAGTTTATTATCATTTTGCACAAAGTGTGGAAGATGCATCCCTACCACCAAGACTACCTGGGCTTTTACACCCTGAACAGCCACATACTTTCAGAAAGAGTCCATGGTCTTCTTGGTAATTTCACCAAAAACATATTAATCTTGGAATATATAGATAGATAGATTAGATAGATAGATAGATAGATAGATAGATAGATGTATAGATGTATAGATAGATAGACAGACAGACAGATAGATAGATAGATAGATAGATAGATAGATAAATAGATAGATAGATAGATAGATAGATAGATAGATAGATAGATAGATAGATAGATAAATTGAGGTTCTTGCAAGTGCAGGCCATTCCCTCAACTAAATGACATGAGGAGTGATTGTAGAAATGCAAAAGTAGGGAAAAACTGAGTTCTGGCTGGCTGTTGCTTTGAGCTTGTTAGCCACCTGGCCCCTGCTAAAGACTCTTGGGTAGGAGTTTTTGATGGGTGTGGAAACGTTGTCACTAGTCATGAAAAACGATGCAATCAAGCCCTTCTCTCCTTCTCTGATTAAAATCAATGGAGTTAATTGTTAATAAATAGCTATTCCATGAGGATTGTTTTCCACTGACGAGCTCTAGCAAAATAAAAGCAAAGCAATGAAAATGTAACATCTTCTGTTTATTGCTAATGAAAAGCAATACAGTATGGGTATTTTTTTAACATGTTTAGGGTATGGTAGTTCACATTGCGCAATATAACAGTCAGAGACTGTGCGATGTTCCAGCTGTTAATGTTTTACTAGCTCTGTTTTTTTGACAAATGGACTTTTATATCAAAATGAAGTCGGATTTGTGTTGGGGGAAAAAACAACAATACGATAATCACCATAACTAAATGGAATTACTATATTTATCTATTCAGTTATCTTTCATGGGGATTTATATTTATGTAATGTTGCCTTCAAACAGGACAGTTTTTCCACGGGGTAACATTTGAAGTTAGTGATGTCTTTCAAGGGAAAGACCCAGACAAACCAGATGCCACCATATTTGTGAAGGGCCACAATCTCACTGTGACCAGGTAAAAATAAAATAATTTTTAAAAAGCACTCCACCAAAAGAACATATCCTTTCAAATACTGTGTTTCATCTTTTATGAATAGGGAAAATCCTTGAACTGCACAGGTAAGAAAGACTTATGGCTAAATGAATTAATATTAATTGTGTGCTGTGTGACTCCAGGGGCTGGCAGAGAGACTTCAGAAAGGATGTGAAGAAAGGAGAAAATGTGCCCTGTTGGTTTATTCATAACAACGGCACAGGGCTCATCGATGGAGTCCTCAGAGACTATGTTGTCTCTGGCCTCTTCACAACTGTCTGAGAGGGAAAAGGAAAAAGGGACTAGAGAAGTCCTGACTGGACTGTAGACATATTTCATATTTTTCCCCCTTTTTATTATTGAAAGTACGGCATTCCTTTTGGAATTGAAAAAGTAACTGGTCATAAACCAGTATAACAGGAATGTTTCTAGCAAACACTGAGAGGACTTTGTTATTGACTTTTGTATACATTTGCTTCTGATTAAATATTTCTGATAAGTGTCCAGATTAAATTGGTTCTGTGTCTGTTTTATTCATATAAATGTAGTCAGTTAATTTATTAATTTATTTGCTCATAATCAATTGAAATTTTGTCAGATAAGCTCATTAGAAAAATTGAGAAACAAACAATGATGCAAAATAGAAATGCAGTGATAGCAGAAAAGTGAAATAAGTATTCACTCGTATCACTTTTATTTAAAAAAAAAAAAAAGAAAGAAAAAGAATTATTTACAATAAAATGCACACAGCTCACACGTAGTCAAACTGGGAAAAAAATATAAGCCTGGGCGATATGTGCCACTTACTAATACCGCTTAAACTTAGTGATGCAGTACACAGTGCAAATCTTTTGTGCCAAATTAAATATAAAACAGACTATTGATATTGGGGACGACTGGACATTGAGCTAGCAAAGAGCACGCAAGACCATTGACCTCATCATCAGAAGGGATTTATTTTAGAGTTCCTGCTGAACTACACATTCAGGACTGAGAACAGGACGCATTATGTCTACAGTGTGGACTGTGTTGCTGATCTGCTTCCCTCTTTCCTTATGTATACCACAGGGAGCTTATGGAGAATTAATTGTCTCAAGAGACAATGAGCAAAAGGTATGTGAGGCATTCAGTGTTAAGAAGATTCACTGAAATTGGAAAGAAGCTTTTTTGTGCATGCCATTAGTGAATGTTATTAGTATATACAGAGTGGTCCAAAGGTCTGAGACTACATTATAAATCTGGTTGTTGTTATTTATTATTATTATTATTATTATTATTATTATTATTATTATTATTACTATTTAAATCTGGCGGGGGGATGAAAAACAATGTTTTAGAATTTTGAAAATACTAACTGTCTGGGTACTCCGGTTTCCTCCCCCAGTCCAAAGACATGCATGGTAGGCTGATTGGCGTGTCTAAAGTGCCCGTAGTGTATGAATGGGAGTATGAGTGTGTATGTGATTGTGCCCTGCGATGGACTGGCACCCTGTCCAGGGTGTACCCCGCCTCGTGCCCGATGCTCACTGGGTTAGACTCCAGGTTCCCCGCGACCCTGAAGAAGGAATAAGCTGTAGAAGATGGATGGATGGATGGATGTGTAACATCTTGACTATTAAATATTCAAGATGTTGCACAATTTCTAGGTCACTACTTAAATTAAAGCAAATTTAGCATAGTAAAGTTATTATGTTAAGGTCAGATTGTCGGTGAGTCTTATCCCTTACTTTGAAGCACATGTTCAGATGACACAGCGATGAATTGGATCTAACAACAATCATCAGGTTTAGCACAAGCTTGTGGAGGTTGTGTTAGCACACAAGCAGAAAGGGGACATACCAAATACTAAGAAATTCTAAAATCCATGTAAATATTTCTGAAATTCTATTGAAAACCATCGTGCTAAACTGGAAAAGAATGTCAAACAGAAGCATTTTCACTAGCACTCTCATATTTTTGGACCCAACTGTAGTAATACAACATTTTTATTGCTACTCCTTAAATTGCAGACCTTCAGCCTGTTCTGACTCGAGTTGCTATGGCTTTTCTAAGTGATCGGAATTCCGGAATTCCCGGTACGGAAGGTCAAAGTGGACAAAATTCCCATTGACTTCCATTATAAAGTTCTCACTGTTCTGACTCCTTGAGCTTTCAAGCTGTTTCCACCAAACTCAGCACAGTCCATCCTCCTGATCGGACTCTCGGGATTCCCATTGCGGACAATACAAATACCCAAAAACTCCCATTCACTTACATTGAGAGAGTGATCACAACTCTCAGAACTCACACAGACCTACATACCTGAGTACACATGACCTGAAGCCCAAAAGTATTGGCACGGTGCCTAGCTCCAAACGTATTGGAATGCAGTCTTGCTGATGGCTGGCTTTCTCAAGCCAAGATCAAAGTTTGTCATCACGAACTTTATGTATCTAGTTTATATTATGAGCTGTCGAGTTTTACATTACATAACTATTACTTGTCTACTTCTGCAGGAAAATGACGCGATCAAATTTATAAAGGTATATATTTTTTAATCAAATTACTGAAATGCAGTGAATAAATGTGATAAGAAAGAAACAATAAAAGTTTGATTGTATGAGTGCCATTTTTAAAAAAAATAACTACATTAACAAATGTGTGATGTATGAAATAATGGTATAAGGCTGCAACATGACTTTTTTTAAAGAATAACTTATTATACACTTTGCACATTAAACAGTTTATTTAAATAGTAAAACACATTAAATAGTTTATTTAATAGATTAGGATTATTATATTAATGCTTTCTGTCCAATTGTCTTCTAACAGAAACGAAGTGTGAACCCTGTTCAGGTAAGAATAAGAACGAGTTAATTAATATGCTGTCAGATTAAGAAGGCTGAAACAGATGCAAGTGCAGTTTGAGGTTTTACTGAAGAAACTGGCAAACAAATCCAAAACAACAGCCAAAGGTCAGGGGCAAAATCCAACATCAAAAAACAAAAAGCAAACAATGTCAGAACCAGATAACAACACACTGGACACATGGATTGGTAAATTCAGGCAGGTACACACAAAGTGTTACTTCGCAGTGTGTAATTATTTGTGAGGAATTTATATGGGGTTTAATCAGGTGACATTGAACGTGACAAAGTCCGCGGTTGTTGGGGAGTGTAGTTTTGTATCTTTGTAGGCTGCAGTGTGTTTTGGGAAAGGTCCTGTAGTTGGTGGTGGATGCGGGAGTTGACCTGACATACGCTAATTGTTTTCTTGATTAGTTGGTTTAGTAAACGTGCCAAAGTCCACAGCTATCTCTTTCAGTGTACAGCCTTCTTTACTCTCCATTCAGTCCGATATTTTAAATAATGTTTGAAATCAAGTGTTTAAAATCTGGAAAGGTGTATTCAGCCTTCTTTTTATTTGCCCTGTCTCAGATAGAGGTGCAGAATGTGAAGATAGATTGCAAGGTGGCGTCTCGATTTGCCCACACAATCATGACGTCCATGGCTCTGAACAAGGCCAACATCTCACAGGAAGTTGTCTTCGAGGTGGAGTTACCCAAGACAGCCTTCATCACCAATTTCAGCATGTCAGACATGGGCTAGTTTTACTCAGTGTGATTTATATTTCATTTAGTGTGATTTGTATTATATTTATTTATACATCAGGTAATTTTATATTAAATGAAACTTGTTATTTAAGCCAGTGTGCCTTTTGTCATTTTTATTACATTTATGTTTCAGGGAGATTGATGGCAAGACATATGTAGGAGAGGTTTATGAGAAAGAGAAGGCCAGGAAACAGTATGAGGCAGCTGTGTCATCTGGACAGACAGCTGGCCTGGTCAAGTGAGTGACAGAATTGGTCATGGTTAATCATACTGTTTTGGGGTTTGTTTGTTTTTTTTGACTGAACTGAGGCTGGAATATGGACATGCACATAATAATAATAATAGTCACGGTTGAGGTGGATCTGGAGCTTATGGAACACTGGGTGTAAGGCAGGAGCATGTCCTGTATGGGATGCCAATCACACACTCAATCCAAATTGGTACCTATTTATACCTTTTTGGGAGGTGGGAAAAACACCTGGAAAAAACTTGCATTTGAAGTAAAGTTGTATAACCTTAACTGTCAACACATTCATAATGTGCCAAGATTCATTGTGCGTCTCATACAGTGTGAATGAGAGGAGGAGTTGGGTGTCATCCGTATAACAGAACAGGTAGAAGCAATAGTGTAAATAGATAATATCACCAAGATGAAAGGTACAAAATAAAAAAGCAAATCAGACTGAGTACTGAGCCTTGTGGGACACCAATGAAAAGTTTGTATAGAATAAATGTGGATCCAATAAAAACAAAAAAAAATAGGATGACATTTGCCTAATTATGTTACACTGTCTATTTTTCCAGAGCTTCAGGCAGAAAGATGGAGAAGTTTTCTGTCTCTGTGAACATTGCAGCCAACAGCAGTGTCACATTCACACTTACGTATGAGGAGCTCCTTCAACGCCGGCTTGGCAAATATGAGCTCATGATCCGAGTCAAACCCAAACAGCTGGTCCAACACTTTGAGGTGGAGTTCATTACCATCTACATGCTCTCTTTTTTTAATCCTTCCTCACACCCATTGTATTTTTTTTTTTTTACAATTGAATTTAAAACCTCACCCCTAGATTGTTGCTGATGTCTATGAGCCTCAGGGCATTGCATTTCTGGATGCCTATGGTACATTCATTACCAATGAGCTACTTCCCCTGGTGGAGAAAACAGTCACTGACAAAAAGGTGAGTAAGGAAGTGTTTATTTCTAATAATTACTTTGTCTAGTCAGCTACACTGAAAAGAAAACAAACCAACCACAAGTGAATGCATGTGAAATGGCAGAGTTTTATTAACTGACAATACGATCAATTCTGAGACCACGGTCTCTTTGTGTTGAGGCTCCAGCCAGATGTTCCCACCCTCTCCCTTTGAGAGGGCTGTAGAGCACTGTGTTTAATAAGTCCATGCTTTTCCTATAACGAGGCACACGTGTCTCTCATAATGATCTGAAGAAGCTTCCAAACACAATCTGCATATTAACTTTAAAAACAACTGAAGTCTAATTCTGAGGACAATGCACAGTCCTGATCCTGATCACATGATCTGATCCTCTTTTCCAGGCCCATGTGTCCTTCTCTCCAACTCTGGATCAGCAAAGGAAATGCTCAAACTGTGATGGCACACAGATAGATGGAGATTTCTTCATCAATTATGATGTCAAGCGTGCAGAGGATCTTGGTGATATTCAGGTTTGGATTTCTATAAGCAGTAACATCTCGTGAATATCAGCAATTCTCAAACATCAGTCATTTCTCTATTAATATCACTCTTCCTCTCGGTTTCAGATCGTGAACGGGTATTTTGTACACTTTTTTGCCCCAGCTGATTTACCACGATTGCCAAAGAATGTAGTGTTTGTGATAGACACGAGTGGCTCCATGTCTGGAGCAAAAATGCAGCAGGTACAGTAAGAGAAATCATAGCAATGCTGATTTAGCAGATCCAACATTATTTTAATTGTTCCCATCTGACAGACTCAAGAGGCACTGCTGACCATTCTCAATGACTTGCCTGAGGAAGATTACTTTGCCCTGGTAATTTTTGCATCTAGTGTTGAAACATGGAGACCATCACTACAGAAAGCCACAGAGGAAAATGTGAAGGAGGCAAAAGCTTTTGTTCAAACCCTAAGAGCAAGTGGCTGCAAGTATCAGCACAATATTCTGATCTCTGGGTTTTGTTTTCTTTATATGGAACTTGTTAAAAATATATGTGAATTGTAAGTGTTATAATTTTACACCCAAAATACATACAAAATTGCAATGATAAGTAATGAATAAAACACTTGGTTACTTGGCTGCAGCAGAAAAATGATCAGGGTGATGGTGACGTGAAGTGTTACCACTTATCACAATATTGGTTATTTTTCTATATTAGCACATCCTGAATTGTTTTATTTCTCATAATACACCAAATAAGCATGTTTTTTTAACCCATTTATAGTAACATTTAATGCTGTGGAACATCTACAAAATAGTTCCTTCTTGTTTTTGTTTACATCACAGGAATGAACTATATCTTAGAATCTAGGTAAAGTTGAAATATTAATTAGTTCAATTTGATTGAGAAATATATTTACATTTTTTATTTGTTTAGTGACGAATATGAACGACGCTGTTTTGCGTGCTGTGGACCTGCTGAATGTAGCCAAGGAACAAAACATTGTCCCAGAAAACAGCGCATCCATGATCATCCTACTGACTGACGGAAACCCAAACGTGGGTATGTCTGTGCTAGTAATGATTTATTTGTGCGAGATATTGTGCCTTTGATGGACTGGCATCCTGTCCAGGGTGTACCCCGCCTTGTGCCCGATGCTTCCTGGGATAGGCTCCAGGTTACCCGTGACCCTGAAGAAGG
>JAOUWY010000001.1:8335778-8347076 GCA_025728095.1 Prietella phreatophila | reverse complement strand
AGGGTGCCAGTCCATCGCAGGGCACAATCACATACACACTCACACACCCATTCATACACTACGGACACTTTAGCCACGCCAATCAGCCTACCATGCATGTGTTTGGACTGGGGGAGGAATCCGGAGTACCCGGAGGAAACCCCCGCAGCACATTTTAGGATTAAAGAACAGCTCTTTCTTGGTTCAGATTTCATGTGACTGAAGATTATTACTCTTTAAATGGTAGCTGCATCCTTGCGCATACAAAAGTAAGCTTTGGTGTTCCACAAGGCTCTCTTCTAGGGCCACTGTGCTTTCCCCTACATATGCTCATGGGCACAATTATCCGTAAAAAGACACCACTGGCTTCAACTACTAAGACATCTAAAAAGCAAATATATAATGTTATAATATAATGTAATATTTTAACAGTTATACCTGCTGGAGGACTGAGCTTCACTCCATTCTTGAAACTCCACTGAGCAGGAAAGATTCCAGGACTGTCCCTGTGACACACAAACAATCTACTTCCTCCTTTTCTCTCGACTTCCTCTCTCATGTCATCCATCTGCACCAGGAAGAACTGATCACTGAACACCTGTAATGCAAAATACACACATACACAGTATGAATAAACAACGTGCGGATCTGAGATCGGATTCCCCATGTGGACCTCGGCTTATGAAAAAATCTAATTTGGCTTTTTTATGTGCCAGTACAAGCGGTGACTCTTTGTGATACACACGCTCATGCAAACCACCATGCGTTTAGGGTAAGAAAAAATCCCCCAAAACTACTTCCACAAACACACAGAAAATAAGGAAGTGAATCTCTAGCTCTAACCAGAGATCCATTTCTTGTAAATCAGGGTGCTCTTACATCACCCAAGAGTAAAACAAAAGCTTGAGGAGGCATGATCATTCATTTTTGGACCTGATGACACAGCATTGTAGAAGCACCTTTTATAAATCAAGTGTTTGTAAATAAGTAGGAGTTATATGCTTCACCCTGCTGCGTAACAGCACGAGGGAGTTCAGGAGGGCTGCAGAGGACGTTAAAATCTATTATTGAGTCCGTTTAGGAACAATGACATGTACAGAACTTTAACATGTTATCACAGAATGCATGTTTATATTAACCACATCTTTACAAATGACTATATGTGGGACATGTGTATACATATATAATAATAATAATACTAATACTAATACAAGGCCTGCTGTCACAGTGGAGAGTGAGGGTAGAAATAAATAAAATGATAATTAATCCTTGAATGAACATTCACTTAATATAAATTAATGGGCAGCTTGCTAATGTTGACCTAGACTTAGATCAGGATTACCTGAGCAGTTCTACTGAAAAGATACGCAATATAAAGCTATTTGCTTAATTACTGTCCAATTTGATGAATGAATTCTTTTGGATGAAATCGTCCGTGTGCGCACACTAATCACACTATAATAATCACTCAAACTGTCGTCGCTGTTTCTGTCGTGGCATGGAGTTGAAAATCTCACTGGGGGTCGTTGTTATTGCGTCATAAAATCTAAGAGCCAATCAGGTTCTAGCATGAAAATAAAGGCCATGCGACACCAACACAGTGGGCAGGTCCATGTAGGGTTGTGTGTTTAAAATCTGCACGTTCGGATCGTATCGTCTGGATAGCTTGATGAGGGTTAAACTGTACACCTTCCTGTTAGCTTAGGCAGAAAGAGAAGAGTGTGTTATAATTTAGCTCTAGTGGCAAGACAGGGCGGGTGACTGTGTTACCTTGGCAACAGAAGCAGGGCTGATGGTGAAAGGGGCAACAGGATCCACTGCCTCCAGCTTCATGCCCTCAGTGAAGCAGTGCGGAGTGATGGCTGGACGATCCTGAACATGCATGCACATACTAAACATCAGCCTACATCCTGTTATGCTTTCCAGATTTATATCTTCATAAACTTTCACAATGAAGTGAAAGATCATATGTCCAAGAGTCAGTCCTTTGCTCACCTTATAGAACTCTTCACTAATACTCGAATCCTGTGGCTGATTAGTGATGGTTCGTCTCACTTCCTCCCATTCCTCCTTAGTGCGTAATGGAAGCAAAACTACATGCAAATACAAGCCACACAAAATGATTACGTCAGAATGATCACGACTTAAACCAAAATATATAATAACAATGTTTATCTCCTACACGCTAGCGGTCGCTGGTCTACCAGACTCCACATCCCCTGCTCTGCTCAACTGTAACACAGCTCACAGTGAAAGGATAATGACTGAAAAATAGTCAAACATCAACTCTAGCAGAACATTGCACGCGCCTGCTCAATAGCCATTAAATTCCCATGAAATAGAAATAATATGATTCATTAGATACAAATCAATTGTAAATGTTTATAACCGAACATGAAGGACCATTAAACCGTACAGCAGGCTTTTTTTGTTCCGGGTTCTAACAGGAATGTATCTATAAACCAGTTGCTCTACTTTTACAGAGGTAAGAAATGTGTTTCCTAGGGTATGGATTGCTAAATAATGGGTTTCTGCAGAAATGCTTTCATGAATAAATATGACTGCATTCCTAAAACGAAAAGCTTTCTGGTGTTGAAGGCATTACTGAAAAAAAATCCATTTGGAGTTTCTCTAAAGAAACTGGGAAAAAGTGGATGTGGGGGAAAAAAAAACGCTTTGTCCTTGGCACAAAATGATCTGTTCGGTGGAAACGCAAGACATCTCATCGTCCTGAGAACACCATCCCCACAGTGAAGCACGGTAGTGGTAGCATCGCGCTGTAGGAATGCTTTTCGCCAAGGATGAGCACAAGATGGATAGAACCAAATACAGGGGAATCGTAGAAGTTCCACTCTGCAAGAGACTTGGGTGGAGGTTCACCTTCCAACAACACTAAGCATACCACCAAAGCTATACTCGAGTAGTTCAAAACTATGAACCTGAATGTGTTAAAACGATCCAGCCAGACCTCAATCCAATTGAGAATCTGCTGCGAGACTTGAAAACTGCTGTTCGCCAGTGCTCTCCATCCAATCTGACAGAATCCAGATGTGCAAAATTGACAGAGACCTTTACTAGAAGACTTGCAGCTGGAATTGCATCCAGAGGTGGTTCTGACCCAGGAAGGTTGATACTTAAGCAACCGACAAATGTTCTTTTCGCTTAAATAGTTTCCAGAAAAAGAGTGGTGCGCATTCAGTGACCCGAGCCCTCGTGGCTCACCTGATGGAGGTCTGAGGATACAGTCGTGTTCTTTGGCCCAGCCGGGGAGGTGGAGCAGGGGGTTCAGGTAGAAGATCCAGGTGATGGCGTGTGCGTCAGGGAGTCCTTCTGAGCCAGCATAGCGGAGACGGAGTCGGCCGCCGACGTTCTCCTCGATTGTTGCACCCCAGACCACTCCGGCATCCTCTTTATCCACCAGCTCCACGACGAGATCAGGACTAAGCAGGTCTACAGGGTTGCAGCCACGCTGGGCCTAAAAATAAACACACGCACACCCTTAAGACCTTCCAGCACTTCCTCTATATGCACCTAATGTATAACGCTCGTGTAGAAGCACAGCAACAGCAGATTTGTGTTGTATTTTTATTACTCACCCCTTCCAGCAGGTTGACCGGTGCGCTGCAGGATTCTGACAGAGATTTCTCCAGCAGGGACTCCCAGTCCTGATGCTTCTCTCGCACGCCTAAACACAAACAAACACAAACTGTCGTCGTGTGCAAAGGCATTCAAGCAGACTGGACCGGACGCTCAGACAAATCGAATCGGCCTGCATACTTCAAACTACTAAACACAGCGCGTCTTGCTAGCGTGTGAGCAACGAGACCTGTCACATTCTAGATGGTGTATAATATTGAGCTGTAATCTAAAATAGAGCACAGTCTAGCCACAACACAGGCGGGCCCATCCCCCCACTTCCTCAACAATGAGCACAAATCAAGTGTGAACTTGCATAATGTTGCACGATGCTGCAAAGAATAAAACCAGTTCAATTATACTCACATCACGGGATAATCATGTGCAGTTCTTTCTGGAATATATATCGCTTAAACGGAGGGTACGATTAGGATTTTTTCTTTTTGGACCGACTTACTACTCGGCACATTTTCACGAATATTTATGACTGGAACGGAGGTGCAGTTAAAAATTCAAACACTAGTTTGAGGATTACAAGAAGTCATATTAGGCGTTGGAAAGGAAAAACAACAAAAAAAACAAAAACAAAAACGAACACCCATGACCCCCTGCTCTCACCCTCAGGCGGTCTCATGGGTCGACCCTGCTGCCTGCTCCAGCCGATGGGGTGCAGGTCGGTGGTCATGACGTCACACCAAAAGTCGGCGCGCCGGTCGTCGTGGTAGCCTTCGTAGCGTAACAGGAGCAGCTGGCCGCAGGTAGTGATGATGGTGGCCACCCAGTAAGCGCCGTCGGGTTCTCCACGCACCGGAACCTCCAGCTTCATACCAGGAGTCAGACCCGTCTGCAGGCCTTGATCCATCTGAGAAGAAACACAGCAGGTTATTTAGCTTCTCATCGCTGAAAGTATTAGCACTTGAATCCAAAGTAGCACTAAGACCCCTCCCACAAAAAGTTATTTTTAAATGGTAAAATACAGGCTCACAAATATGTTCCAAAGCCCCCAGCTATTGTTTATTATGGAAACTGGCTGGACCAGCCCTTATGGAAATGAAATATGAAGCTACAGTAAACTGTTTAGAACAATATCCATCTTCTACCGCTGACTCCTTCAGGGTCACGGGGAACCTGGAGCCTATCCCAGGAAGCATCGGGCACAAGGTGGGGTACACCCTGGCAGGGTGTTTAGAACAATATGCACAATAATATAAGACCATACTAAAAACCTTGTCGATGAAACGAGTATTTGAGTGAAGTATAACATGGAATAAAAAAAATCATCCAGGTTGGTTAATCATTTATGATCAGTTGCAGGTTTTATTATACTTTTATGTGCTTTATTTAATCGTACAGGACTATTTTATATTCCACTGGTTTTGATTTTATGGGCCGCTGAAGGCTTCATTTCCTTTGATTTGCGTGTGCTTCATTTCTCGATCATCATTTAAAGCACTTTGAACAGATTTTTGTCCCCGGGGTAAACTGTTGTTATGATCCTCGAGTGTGTTGTTTTGTGTTTTGAGGTAAATTTGTATATTTATGATGCATGTTTGTTGCTGCCCTCTCGGCCAGGTCACTCTTTTTAATCTCGATGAGTTTGTTGTGTGTTTTGTGTGTGTGTGTGTGTTTTTTTTAAACCTGGTGTTAAATAAAGAAAATGGAATGAAATGAATTTCCCCAGTTGTATTATATTTTTTTATTAGTTTTTATGATTTTGTCATACATATAGAGGTCCCCTCGGAAAACAAGACACTAGTCTCGGTAGGGCGTCGCAGATTAATACTACAGTATACTGTACAAATGTACTGAAAATTTCATTACACTCACACAGAGGGGGTTTGTTTTCGCGTGTGCGTTTCCAATAATATGGTCGAAATTTATTTGTAGGGACTGGAAAGAATAGAAAGACGAGTATAAGTGTGAAAATTGCATTGCTATAAAATGCTAAATCGACAGAGCATTTGCACGACTGTGTGTTATTTCATGACTGATGTGTGTGTGTGTGTGGCATCAGCATGAAGTAAAACAAGTGGGACAGGAGTCACAACACCGTGCTGTTTGCTTACATGTTTGAAGGCATGGTGAGGTACAGACAGCGCACCCGTCTCCTCCAGGTAATCGTCCCAGTTAAATTCTGACACGTCCTGACCAGAGTCCGTGTCTGAAACGGAAGAGAACATGATGTATCTCGTGCTACATGTATATCATTAACCACACACACACACAGACACACACACACACACACACACACACACACACACACACACACACACACACACACACAAATGAGGTACATGTAGATGTGGGTGACATGTCAAAAACACACTGAACTCTGCAAAGACATTTTCACGACACACAAAACGGACGAAGGTTTATTCGGTCCTTCCAAGATTTCGCGTTCGCAGAAATGAACGCAAAATCAAGCAAACGCCGAAATATATTCGGAGGACCATGCAATGTTTCGAAATCGCTGCAGGGTTTCCACAGGTTTGGGCCGAGACGTGTCATGTGACATCATCACAACACCCGTTCAGACAAAGCGCTCTTCGTCTGGTTAAAAAGTCTCACTGACCAACAAACATCAGTGCAAAAGACTTCGCATTTTTGCATATAACAATCGCAAAAAAAAAACCAACAAAAAAAACAGGACAAATTCCTGTATGGAATTGTTTGTTGTGATTTTGCTAAAAGAGCACTAACGTACCACTGAAACCAATTTACAAAATGTTGTTTGCTTTATTGATGTACCTGTATTAGTGTTACTAGTGCACTTAGACTGGAAATCCTTTCGTTCTCATTGTCTCATAGCTTTCCAGAACGTATTATTAGCTTCCCATTGTTCATAAGCTCAGGGCAGGGCTGGACGATATAACAATATGATATCGATATCGTGATAAACTGTCACAATACAACAGTCTGATATCGCCGGTATCGCAATAACTTTTTACATTTTGCTTTTTTTAATGAATGTTTAAAACGTTTTATTGGAAGGCGTCTCCAGTATCAGGGCTTTGTAAAAGCTGTAAACTGATGCTTTTCAACACAGGAAAGTGTTCAGAATGCAGCGCGTTACGCTCTCTGTTCTCCGTAACATGACAAGCTGTAATTCGTTGGCATTACTAACATCAAGACAGAGAAAAAGAAAGAAGAACATTAAACACTAGATGGATTAAAAAAAAAAAGTGTGACGTGATGTTCTTTAATAAACAGAAAAATTGTAAGACTGTTACGGTGTAAGAGGAATAAAACACTTTGGGATGAGCTGTTATTGGAGAACAATCAACTCAGAGCTGGTAGCGAGATCAGATTATCTTCACGTAACAGCGTACGCGCGTCCGAAGTGTTTTCTTCCTTACTGACGACGACGTGTTTCCGAATGAGGCAATTGCATAAAGTTATCAGGATCTCGTATTTTAACTGCCAAGAGCATTTAAACACTGTATTAATGGCGCACGCTGCAATAATGAAAAAAATAGATAGAATTTTTAAACAAAAAGAAAACAGCCCTTACCGGACTCCAGCGCATCTTGGCTCATTTTGTAACCGGATCTCACAGCGTCTGTAGGAGGGAAGAAAAAAGAAATGATTAAAAAGATGTAAGGTTGAAGAAACGTGAGAAAATGACAGAGAGAAATGAAAGGGGAGAGAGAGAGAGAGAGAGAGAGAGAGAGATCATGAGATGTAGATCAATGCGGAGATAAGCAGCCGTTGTAAAAAGCCACATTTGACATTCAGTGTGTGTGGGAGGGAGAATGTAGAGAGTGCTTTTTAAAATACATACCGCTGCTTTGAAAGTGCGCCATGCCCAACAGCTAACAACAACTTGAGGCAAAATTAAAAAGCTAGACTCGTCTGCCTTTGCTTTTCGACTGCCAACAGCACTGCCCTCAGACTAATACCCATAAACTGAAGATTTAATCCAGCGTGGGCGAGATGGAAAACAATGTGTATGATCAGGATTATTTCCAAGTCTAAGGAACAAAATCAAACACAGCTTGAGCTTTACAACAGCTGTAAACATCTGTCCACTTAATCCAGCACCATGAATTACGAGATTGAAATGAAAAAAAAAACAACAAAAAAAAAACAACCTACTCACCCAAACAATCAGCAAGAACATAAAACAGCTTCTGCGGAAATTCCCCAAATCAATGCAAACCAAATATAAGCTAATGGTCGAGCGAGCATTACATGGCATTCTCCCTCTCTCTCCACCGTTTGTTTCATTTCAGAATTCTGATTTGCTTTTTCAACAAAGCTCTTTGCGATGTCTGCAATGTTTAGGGATCATGCGCACACACGCACACACACACACGCACACACACACACACACACACACACAGACAAAACTCTATAGCAGTAGAACAGCTATTTTCCCACAACTGCCACATGGGTCGGGACAGGCGTGAACGCTGCACACATTTGACACTCAGCCCTATTGATGTGCTAATACTGTCGAAGGACAATTCTTCTTTATAATATGTCTGCAATTCACACATAACAACGGAAGACTCAACCAATCCTGAAAGCAAGGAAATTTCTTTTAATAAACTACCTTTAGTGACAATTACACGTAAATGCTGTTTTTATTTATTTAGGGTTGTGTGTGAGAGAGAGAGAGAGAGAGAAATTTTAACCTATATATTAAAGAGGAAAAAAAAATCATTATTTTAGGGGGGAAAAACTGAAACAGACCAAATGTACACTAACCTGACTGTGTTACAGCTCTAAACGAATACTACTTAGTTGAAGCACCTTTAGATTTTATCACGGCAGTCGGTATTTTCGGGTAAAAGTCGATCGGTTTGGCAAAAGCATTCTAATCACAGACTTTTGATTGGATTTAGATCTGGACTCTTGGGCTATTCGAAAACCTTGAACTTGTTCTGGTGAAGCCGTTCCTTCGTTGATCTGGAGGTTTGGTTCGGATCGTTGTCATGCTGAAAGCTGAAATGCCCTCTTCATCTTAAGTGTTTTAGCAGACGATTTTAAGGTTTTGTGCCAAAATTGGCTGCTAGGTGGAGCTATTCATTATTCCCTCAACTCTGATTAACGCCCCAGTTCCAGCTGAAGAAAAACAAAGTACGATGCTGCCACCACCATGTTTCCCCGTGAGGATGATGTTCTTCTGGAGATGTGTTGCTGGGGTTATATCTTTTGGTATTACGGCCAAAAAGTTCAACTTTGGTCTCATCAGAGCAGAACACGTTATTCCACATCGTCTTGGGAGATTGGACGGCTTTTTTCCTTTGGTTAAAAAAGGTTTCCATCTTGCCACCCTACCCGATAACCCAGAGATATGAAGAATTTGCGAGATCGTTGTCACATGTAGGGAGCAACCAGTACTTATGCACTTCAATCAGTACAGCCATAAATTGCTGCAATTTTGTATGCCTCTTGGCAGCCTCCCTGACCGGTTTTATCCTGATCTTCTCATAGGAACAGATGTACTTTATTTGGGGTTAATCAATCAGTCACTTTAATTGATGGCAAGTGTACTGTATACTAATTAGTATTTAACATGAGTTCGAATGTGATTGGTTAATTCGGAACATTCTGGGGAAAAAAGGCTCTGACATGGAAGCCATTTTAACAGGCGTGTGCAGACTTTTGCACACTGTATAAATAATATACATTTTCCTTATATAATATATTGAGTCCAGTACTGAGTAAAAAGGGACCGAATCATTCGGTCCCTCCAGGATTTTCCGATCGCAAAATCAAGCAAACGCCGCGATATTCGGAGGAGCGTGCACTTTTTCAAATTTACCGCGGATTTTCCGCAGATTTGGGCCGTATGATGTCATCACAACGTGTATTCAGCCAAATCCCTGAGTACAATTAAAAGGTCTCATTTACCAACAAACATCACTGTGGAAATTGGAACTGCAATTTCGTCAATTCACGTAGTTTTCCAAAAATTCGGAGCGATAGCAATCACAAAAAATAAATTATAAAATAAAAATAAAAAAACATCTGCGAAATCCCGTACGGATAGATACCATTACAGATCTCCTCGGACTTTCACACACACGACGTCGCAAAAAACCAAAATGTTGCAAACTTCACTGCTCTTATTGTAGAACACTTTTCCAGCTTGTTGTCAGACCTTCTCAAATATAAACCAGTGAACACTTTAAAGAGGGGGGAAAAATGCTTAAATGTAGTGAGAAAACAGTTTCAAAACAAAGTGGCATTAACTCCACAGCGCCATTCAGCCCGAGCTGTCAAGTTGTCTTTGTGACGCTTGACATTTCTATTAAAAGGAGAGATGAGGGAGCGCCGGGCTCGCTCTGACAGGCGTTTGCTGACCCGAGCCACCCGCCGCGACCCCCCGCCACCACCGCTACCTCCTCCATCACATTGTGCTCCGAGTAGAGCGACAGAAACGTGGGGGGATTGTGTCCCAGAGCACTCCAATGCAGGAGCGAAAGAAAAGGCCAGCTCAAAGCCCTGCACGTTGCTCTTTCCACTCAGAGGCAGACGATCAGAGGATAAAAAGGGCTGAAACAAAGGAAGGAAGGAGTTGAGACTGAGGAGGAATCTGGTGTTTCTGGTATTTCTTTAGCGACATTTCACTGGACTAACGGACGCTGATCGCCAAACTCACCAAACATAAAATGCCCCTCACACAAGCACAATAGATAATAATGTCTTCCATCTGGATGTGACATCAATCGAAATGTCTTGCAATATATATTTTTGAAAAGTATTTGTGCATGGTTTCAATAAACTACCGAAGCCCAAACAACTGCAAGGAAACATTCTACCAAGCATTTAGCTGACACACAGATCTGTAGATACACCCAAAGTGCTGTTAGGATTTTAGAGGTGTTCATGTAAAACCGTCTCACTTATCAGGGGTGGAGAGCTCGATCATACGTTAGCTAGTTCACTGGGCAAGTAGAAGTCCATTCTCATGCTTTACCTAAATAACGAGGCTTTGTTGCAGGATTGTTGCGGCCAAAAAAGCTCGATTCGGCTCAAAATTTGCGATGCAACCACACGGCGGGTCAAATGTTTATGGACACCTGACAAATGATTTTCACGCTCTTAAAAATCTTTTGATCTGAAAGTGCGTGATTACATGTTTGAAATCGGTGTTGTGGACAAAAGTTTCTTTCATAAGAAAATGAACATTTTATTTACAAAAGAATATTTATTTAAACGGACAACTCAGAGCGAAATATTCCGAAAAGCAGCCGATAAGAGTCCGGCGTAGGTTTGAATTCCTTTAATACTGATTAAAAAGCGTCTCGGGGAAATTCCTCAAGAAATCGGGTGAGAAAGCGCCAAGAATACATTTCTGGAAATTCTAGGCAAAAAGGGCGTCGATTTTGAAGATGCTAAAATATTAAATTATTTTGATTTATTTTGTATTTTTCAATCACAACATAATTCCCATAGCTCCATTTATGTTACTCCAGAGTTTTTATGACTTTATTATTATTACTCTAAAATGGGGGGGGTTAAAATAAAGAATGGGTGTGTCTAATCTTTTGAACGGTAGCGTACTTGAATTGGCTAAATTACAATTACCGTAATTTCCGGACTATTGAGCGCACATGAATATAAGCCACACCCACTAATTTTGAAAAGAAAAACTATTTTGTACATATATAGGCCGCACTTGTCTATAAGCCGCAGGTGTCCATGTTGTAACATGAGATATTTACACAGTGT
>JAOUWY010000001.1:8224352-8235181 GCA_025728095.1 Prietella phreatophila | reverse complement strand
AGGTCAAAGGGTGTGGTTTGTGTGTGTGTGTGTGTGTGTGTGTGTGTGTATATGACACATCACCTGTCTCCTGTGTACAAAGGGTCATTAAGGTGCCCAGCTGCACCTCATACTCATCCCTCACAAGGTCGTGAGCTATACACACACACACACACACACACACACACACACACACACACACACACATACAAACCACATGCAGTGTGATGAAGTGTACTTTACCAAGCTCTCATTTTCTGATAAATAACGGATATTAAGCAGTTTGTTTAGAGATTTCATAATTAAATCACAATTATGGAAAATTTTTGATGCAGCATCAATCAGAAACAAGAGTCTCCCCCCCTCTCGATTCAACTCAAAACCCCCTCAATTCAGCCCATTTTTTCTATACGCACCCATTTCTGAAAATCTTGTTCTAATAAACACTAAACTTCCTGCATAATCTCTTCTCATTTCCTGTCCTCTTAAAATCATCATTAAACCGAGGCAATTATGGCACCGAGAGCTTCTTCCCTAACCACTGTGCTTTAAAACAGCCAGGATCTAAATTTAGAGCCCTAAATTACTGCCAGATCACACGACTTTCCGATGCTATAACATCGGCACGTGCGCTTTTTGTCTGTCTGCTTTCGGTGAAGGCCTGTAATATAGTCTGTAATGCAATTGATTTCAACTTTAAGTGCTTTTATCTTCCACTCCATGCAATAGCACTATTACAGAAGATAAGCATTGCTAGAATGGCTTCATTACCAGACGTCATTTCACATAACTGAAGGAATTTAAATGCAGATGATGGCAGGGGGAGAATGATGAGTGGGTGTCTTTTAAGTGAGGAACAGTACAATATTGTAGCGTGTTTGAGGGAGAAATGCAGAAAGAAGGCGTTGGAGACTGGCATGTGTTTGGCTAACAAAGCAAGCGTGTTAACCGCCGTGTGTCTGATCTATTTGTGATGAGGAGTAGCAATAGTAATAAAATCTCCAGACAATGTAATGTTTAGCTACGGAAAAATGCATTGCATAAATTTGAGCAGAGACTTGTATGCGTTTTATCATTATAAGCTTCTCTACACTCCAGTACATTTATAAGGAAGCTCACTTTTGGATTTGGCAAGGAAAACTGTGAAATTGCTTAATTAAGTACGGGAGGAAAAAATGTCATTCATAGGATGTGCTGTTATAGGAAAATAATCAACGACCGGGTGGTGCAATTCAGTCAGACACAAACAGGTTACTGTTTCCACCCTGAAGTTTTCCAACAACAGCATGTCCTGAAGTGAATTATTCATCTTATACCACAACACCATTACACCGTTTATCAGTTTATACTTATATTTAATAATGTGGAGCATCGAAAAACTAGTTAAAGTGAATATAAAAAGTTTACACACCCCTGTTAAAATGGCAGGTTTTTGTCATTTAAAAAAAATGAAAGTAAGTTTTGTCAGAATCTATTCTACCTTTATTGTGAAATTGCAACATATAAATATCAAGCGACAAACACCCAGAAACTCTAAATACCCATCTTGTGTAAGTGTGCACACCCTTTTATAACTGGGAATGTGGGAATGTGTTCAGAATCAGCCAATCACATACAAACTCATGTTAAATACTAATTAGAATACACCTGCCGTAAATTAAAATGACTGATTACCCCCCAAATAATGTACAGCTGTTCCTTTGGGATTTTCCTAACTATCCAGTTGGATTCTTCTTGGTAACAACTAACTGGAAAAGCCATAGGCCGCAAAGAACTTACAAAGCAGGTACGGGATCTCATTGTTGAAAAATATCAATCAGGTAAGGGTTACAAAAAATCTCCAAGCCATTGGAGATACCATGGAACTCTGTAAAGACAATAATCAACAAGTGGATAAAATATGGGATGACAGTGACACTACTAAGAACAGGACATCCTGTTGCTCAAAAATTGATGAAAAGATCAGGAGGAAACTGGTCAGGGAGGCTGCCAAGAGGTCTACATGAACATTAAAAGAATTGCAGCAGTTTCTGGCAAGTACTGGTTGCTCCCTACATGTAACAACGATCTCCTGAATTCTTCATATCACTGGGCTATGGGGCAAGATAGAAGCCTTTTTTAACAAATAAATAAATAAATAAACACATCCAGTTTCCCAAAACCATGTGGAACAATGTGTTATGGTCTGATGGTACCAAAGTATTGGCCATAATACCAAATTATATGTTTGGCACAAAAAAAAAAAAAAACACACAACACATCACCAAAAGAACACCATCCCCATGGTGAAGCATGGTGGTGGCAGCATCATACTTTGAGGCTGTTTTTCTTCAGCTGGAACTGTGGCTTGAATCAGGGTGGAGAGAATAATGAATAGCGCCAATTCCAATTCAATTCTTGCCTAAAATCTTGTTGAGTTGAAGATGTTAAAGCTGATAGTTGCAGGGTATTTTTATACCCTCAAAATGTCTTAAAATCTCATTTCATGCGAGTATTCTTTAAAATAGTTTGACTGACAGGATTAGTCAGATTGTACACTACACAAGCTATAGCACCCAGCCACATAACACCCCATAAAAGTCAGTTCACTGCACTACTACTGTAATAAAATCTTTATACACACAGAGGGCTGGGAACCATGACAACAACAACATCTCTGCGGTGAGCCGGTTTTCCTGGCTGAGCCACACCTTGCGTTGTTGTCCAGGGATGCAGGGGAGTCTGGGAAACGAGTGCTGCCTGTCTCCACCCCATCCCGCTGACCATGTCGCCTCGCCCCTGTCTAGCATTTCCTGTAAACACAGGTTTCCTCCCTCGGGACCACCTGGTAATAAGCTCAGAAGGTCGGGTACCAGGAATGAGCTGGACCGGACCGGACCCCACCAATATGCAATGATGGATATATAACATAGAGCTGATGCCTGATGTCCGTCTTCTACAGTTTTCAGACATCTAAATCGAAAATCCTGTAGACTGGCACAAATTTAATAGCATAAACATCAGTCTAAAACATTGTATTGCTTCTCTCGAAAAACGTTGAGCATGTCTTGAACCTGACCATTCAAACAGATTCAAACCACAAATATATTCTGCAACAGAAGTCCCATTACTCTCATAATACTTAAGCCAGCGTTAAATTCACTGTATATCTGGGTTGATTTTCTTGATGCAGGGAGTCTTGGAATTATTTCATTCTAATATTTAAACTCCAGTGTGAGTCCAGGACCACAACCAGCTCAACAAAATTCTAATATTCAATATGCAGAATAAAGAAAGAAGAGTGGTCAGTCATTCTGCTCCAGCACTGCATTAATCATATTGTGCTGTTTCTGTTCATTTTCCTTATCAACCGTACAAATAATAATCACTGCACTACAACTTGCCAAATTCAGCATACTTTACTACAGACGCTGAGTGAAATGTCAGAATAAAGCATTTATTTCACAAAAACTTGCATTCATATTCCTATTGTACTGTATTTTGTTAAGACCCCATTTACACCTGGGAGATTTATGCACCTGTCTGGATCATCTGCATACAAGTACAAAAAAAGCATCGAAAATGCATTTAGTATAAATTCAAATGTGAAACACATATTTGCTAGATGTTATACAAGTAAAAAATGTGTCCATCTTTGACAAACTGATATATGACATAAGACACATGGCCCATGAGTGTGCTTGAAGAAAGTAAACCAAACAGGCCACACCCTCTTTTGCATAAAACAACTTGAAATGAGGAACAGCACAGTGCTCAATTCAAATGAGCTGATTTGCATATTGTTTTTGATACAGGAAATGGATTTTAATCCGACTAACCAGAGACACCAAGTGCAAGTGCGATGTGGTTGCAAGGTGCATGAAACGACCAGGTGTAACTTCAAAAATATGAACAAACCAATAGTTTTTATGGGTTCACAGCCTCTTAATCATAGCATGGTACAATTGATAACAAACCCAACAAGAGGATCCTTCTCCTAGACCAGGGTAAGAAACTTATCGATGACTCCTGTCACTGAGCCTCTGCCAGCAGCAGGGGCAATGTCAACCTCTTTACCCGAGGGTGTTAAAAACATCTCTCTGCCAACAAACCCAGGTCAAAGCAGTTTCATCTACCCCAGATGAAGGGTGGTTAAGAGGGCCTGTCTTTTTTATATTGCAGACAGAACAAAACACAGCAAGATTGTGGACGCACAATGAGAGAAATCAATAATGTCAACAGGAGAAAAGACCCCTGGGCTCACTGGACTGTTCTCTGCAGGATGCTCAGAGTGGCATGTAAACAGTGTGGAGGCTTCCATCAAGATACGGACACGTATAGAACACAAAAGTAGAATAAGGGTCAAAAATTGCAATCCAAAAACAGGGGCTTTATCTCTCTGAGGTGTTGTGTACAAAGAACGAGGTGCAAATATTGCCCCTGTGCCATTGTATTGGTGGGCCGAGTCATTGTACATTTAGTGCTAAACAAAATGAATGATACACAGCAAGAACGAAAAGGATTTCTGCACGTTTCTCCAATGTTCCTCTGATGAAATCAGATTAAAGTGATGCCCGGTGGCCATTTAAAATGGTTAGTGTCTGTGTCACCATTGGAGAACACTTACCAGAGGTGTGTAATGATGACTCCAGGGTTTTCATACGGAAGAAAAGAGACTAGAGAGGGTAATTTGGCCATAGACGAATTACAGATTGACCCTTTCCATGCTCATGTAAAGGCTATCTCAGCCTGAAGCCCAAAAAGGTTCAATAATACAAAGAGTCGCACTGCATTACTATTATTATTATTATTATTACTAATATTATGTTGAAAACCATCTTAGATCTTCTGTACCAGGCTTAATGGAATAACAGTACAAGCACGGCACAATCACAAAATCAGCAACTGTAAGTGTACCAGTCCACCTCCATTGATAGATCCTTAACAATATGAATTAAGTAAAATCTTCTCCAAGAATACAAAAAACACCCTTTTTTTGTTAACTCGTTCTCATTTCCTCCTCTTTAGTATTCTGAACGCAGACTGCAATAAAAGTGAAAAATCACCTTAGATTCTAATCCAGTTTCTTCATTTGCCCCACTATTTGTAACACCAGTTCTATCTGGCATCTTCCAGTATGCATACACTGAGGTTACTGCACCAGAAGAACCATGAAATCCAACAAATGAGAAAATGAGATAAGCCCTCAAGCACAGTTCATCTTCTTGAACCCGAAGAGCCTATAATGTACCCTGCAGGCAGCTCTTCTAATGTACCACACAGATTGGAAACCTGGGTAAGCAGGTGCTAGCAGCGTATTCACATCTGCATCCATATTGTCTCACATGGGTTATTAATCAAACCCCAATATAGCCTCTGAGTGTATTATACGAAGGGTAAACAATTTCATAATTTGCACATGGTCTGCACAGCTGTTTATGACTGCGGGCTCAAGTTTGATTACGCCAAAAACTGTTATTTGATTAAGAAGGAATTATAATCCAATTGACCTTTGGTGCACTGTAAATGATTAAAAAAAATTGAATATAATGAGAAATTTCCTGCCCATTAGTACAGAAATGGACTCATATTGAAAACATTAATATCACAGTCTAAATCTGGCTAGGAAACATGCCTACAATTGAGCATCTAACACAGTGCTGTTTGTTCTGCAACCAACTATTAGCAGGAGTATTCTCAGACAGAGAGGTGAAGGCAGAGCTATCAGACCGGCCAAGCACTGATCCCATTTCCTGTTACATTGTTTTGGCCAACGCTTCCTCCAAACTTCTGTGATGGTACTGCCATTGTGTTTGGCGGAAAAGCTTTCAACATTCCCAACATGAGAACTCTCCTATGACTTATAGTGTGCTAACATGCCACTGAGGGACTTATATGCAGTACTAAACTAAGTCTGGAGCACCATTTGGACAGGATACGATTTCCAGACTGATTTCTGTTAAGTAATGCTGGAAGATGTCTGTAGTAATGATGATCGATTCACAAAGCACAAGCAATATCCGAATAAGTAATAGAAATTGGAATGTACGCATGGATGTCATACTTTAAAAAAAAATCTGTTCCCGCTTTAATACAAAGCTGATTGTTTTCACCGTTATTTTAAGTGCGTGTTGCAGAGCTTGTAGCTGCGCAAGTTGTGCTTGATCATTAGTAGGTCACATTACCATAACATGTACGTAGGCTACACCTGTGCTAGAAACTCAATAAATTACCTAAAACCACCGGAAGCATCATTCTCTAAGGAGTCTGTTTAAATTGATGTCTGTATTTTATTGTTTTGCATTTTAAACTTGACCAGGACTTGGTTTTGTTTTGTTTTCGGTGTGAGACGACAGATAAGAGACCTTCCTGGAATGTCTTTATATTGAAAAAAATTATGAATCTCTGGATATAATGAAATCTTCACCAACAGAGAAACTCTGGTAATAATTACATTACCCCAACCTCCCAAGGTAAAATGAATCCAGTCTGAATACGGCTTTACACAAAACTACTTAATATACCGATTACGAGTACTTATATACCAATCAATATCAATTCCCACTTTGGTGCCATGTGTACAGTCCAGGATATGGAAAATCCTTAGATCTTACTCACCTCAATCTTTTACGCATCTGTAAGCTTGTAGGGAAAAGTATATGGTTGATTTCCTCTCAGCTATACTACCACATGGTATCGCAATTAAAGATATTTATGTACATTTCAACAATCAAAATAAATGAAAACGTGTCATACCTTTCCGTCTCTTGCTCTTGTGTGATAGTTTTGTTCTCTATTCCTGCAAAGCTGTTCATGTCAACATAACCGTCGTTCTCGTTGGCAGCTGCTGTCCGATTTTGGTCGTCAAAGAACTCAGTGATGGTGACAGCCCGAGTGGGCCTCCCTGGAGGAATCTGAATATTCTCATAGTCTGAACTCATAGCTGGAATGTTTTCATAGTCGGAAGTATCAGCGCTTGGAAAGGAGATGGATCGAGGTTTGGTGAGTGGGAGTGGCATGAAGGGCGGCCGAGAGCGTTCCTCGAAAGACTCCACTCTGGAAATGCCCCTGCTGACATAGGTCTTGGGTACACCTTTCTTCTTCTGCCTGTCTTTGTAAACTACGAAGGTGGCGGGAAAGTCTGAGTTGCGTTGTGGTTTGATGATGCGAGACTGGAGCTGAGGGGAGCTGCCATTACTCCTCCGATCCATCTCTATTACCCGAGCAGGACCATGGTGGCTAGACTCAGATGAAGATCTGGAAGAACGCGCACTGCCATCACCGAGTGATTTGCTGTCAGTTTTCCTCCTAAACTTCAGCGCCAAGAAACGCTTGAAAGATGTCTTCTTTTTTGGTTTGTCATTAGACTCATGCTGAATAAGTAGAGATGGGGAACTTTTTGTGATAGGCCTCTTGGTGATGTAAGCTAGCTCAAAGGGTGGTGGGATGTCAACAAGAGATGTAGGTGTAGACACACCACTAGAGGATTGATGGCTTCTTTGAGAGAAGCTCCCAGAAGAGGTGATGACACAAGGTAGGGAGAGGCTGTCATCTGTCCGTTTCACTCTGTCGTCCACTCTTGGGGAATGACTGCCCTCCAAATGGGCAGACAAAGTCATGTCTCGGCCCTCCGCAGAATACGATCGGGGGTAGAACAGAAAACGTCTAGAGTTCAATGAAGGAATCATCCGATTGGACTCTGAATTATCTGAAGCCTTTAATAGAGCTCCATTTTGGTCCAAGGCCACAGTGTAGTAGTCATGAGACTGAGACTCATTGCCTGTCTCCTCAGGAACAGTCTCAGGGACATATCCGGGTACTTTCCCTGAGAGTGACCGTGAACGAGTCACAATGGTCTTTCTGTCCAGAGTGATAAAGTTCTCTCCTTCTGAGTCAAAGCCTGCTTCCTCGTAAATGTGCTCATCACTATCTGAGTCAGATTCCTCACAAAAAGGCACTATGTGGCAGTCGAGGTCTTCTATGTCCTCCTCAAAAGCCTCAGTGGTGTGGGCAAACACTAACCGGTTTGTTAGCTCAGGAGTCCTGCCCAAGTCTAGGCCAGGGGGCACTGTAATATCGCAAAGTCTAAGACGTGGTTGGCAGCTGCTTCTCTTGCTCACGCAGCTTTGTCTGCGAATGGATGACCGCTCCTTTGTGCTCTTCCCTTTGGTTTTACGTGTCATGTCCACAGGCTCATCTTCGTCACCTATCTCTACATAATCCTCAGACGACACACACTCCAGTAGCTGATCATCTCCATCTTGGCATAAGGAATCTTCTATGTTGGCATACTCATCCACTTCATTTCTGTTTGACGTTTCCCTAAGCTCCTGCTCCAAGGGTTCATCAGATGAAGTAACATTGTCCTCCACCTCAGCCTGTTCTTCTTCTGCTACATCATGAGATGAGACATAAAAAGGTTCTTGAGTGGATCCCATTTTTGTCTCAGCGTCCTTTGCCTTCTCTTCACTATAATCCTCATCTGTACACTCCAGTTCAGGATCTGAGGTGCTCATAAGATCAGCAGGCACCACCTCTATGACCGAATATGGCTCAAACGCATCCTCTACTCCCTCTGAGAATCTGAAACGTCCTGATTCATCTTTGGTGGCACGTTCTGGCTGCCATGCACTGGTGTCATCCAGAGGTCCAATTACATCATATGGGTACTCCTCACACAGAGAGGGCTGACTGCCATTCATAGCCTGTGAGGAAAATCCAGCCACTGCATTTGACGTATCCTCAGTGCTGCTCTCTGCACTTGGATTTGTTCCCTCTTCACATAGCTTAGTGTCTGTAGTTTCTATTGGGGTTCCACAGAGGAACTCTCTGTCATTGAAATAAGGCTCCTCTGTATCATCAGCAGTGTCTGATGTCAGCTCCTCGACATTACCTATCTCTGCATATGGACTGCACTGATTTGAGTTGGATTCCTCAATTTCTTCATAAGGGCTCGGTGTGCCATTGTTGGCCTCTGATTCACCCCCTGTTTGGTATTCCATGGTGGTCTCCTTCTCAGCAGGATCAGCTGCTCTATCATCAGGATCACCTGTGCCTTGTTGTGGGTGTACATCATCGGTCTCTTTGATGTGGTCTATAGCAGCTGTAACAGTAGTTACAATAACATCTTTGACCTCATTCAAGGAACCTGCATCAACTACTTCAAATTGGCTCTCCTCTCCTTCTGCATCTATTTCATCTCTTTCTTCTACCCCCATCTGCAGCACATCCTTTGTTTCTTTATCATCAATACCATCAAGGTTGTTATGGTTCTCTACTAACTGTTCAGAAAGATACTCTTTGTTGGTCTCTCCTGGTGGGTCAGATTCATCCTGCATGGATTCTGATTCACTGTCTTGTGCTAATGCCAACTCTGATGTGACATCTCCATTACTAACAATGCATTGGCTGTGTTCACGTTCTTGCTGAGTGGAAAGTTTTGGCTTTGGAGCAACTGGAGGTTTAACACCTCGGGAAGACAGACAAGGTCTTGACATGAGGGTGGAGCGCACTGTGATGGCTAGGGGACTTTGGATCTCTGGTTGAGGTGCTTGAAGTTGCTTCTGATAATCTGTAAAACAGATGGAGAAAAGTATTATTACAGGTCAAGTATTTGGAGGTTTGGTGCAATATGATCTTAAAGGGTCAACACCAATGACCTGTATTCCTATTCCTAGCTATGGTCACCATGACCAAAAAATGCCATCGACAGCTATAGAAATCGTCTCTCTCTCTCTCTCTCTCTCTTAGAGAACATCCCTGTTGATAGTCAAGTAATATGCAATTTGTCACGTTATCGTATGTGACTAAGTTCTAATGTCAACAGTTTCTTTTAAGCAATATTTTGGTAAAGAAACTTTCCTTCCGTCTAGACAGAGCCATAATAAAACAATAGATAAAAAACTCACATCATAATAATAATTGCACAGGTGTTCCTGTCCAAATGTCTGTATTGTATCAGCGTGCTAATTTCTAAACTGGACCAAGTAAAGCAAGTCTATGCTAAGTCAGCACCTAGACCATCTGTAAAACTTTTCCAAGCCAAACACAGCAGAAACTAAAATAAATAATAACCTTGCGACCCCAGTGATGAAAACCAAACAGCATCCTTAAAGAGGGTTAATGTGAATTTGAGGCCTCTTTGGTGCAACACACCCTTTCTCTTAACTGCAATACACCCTTTCTCTTAACAAAACTCATACACCCTTGCCTCTTCCTGTTATTTATTACCTGGCTTGACGCACGTCCTAGTAAACTCCCTGTGCACTTGGTGATCTCCCTGCGAAGATGTTGTTTTCCTAGCGGCACAAATGAACTACTCCAGCAGATACCCCTGGAAGCTCAGTGCAAAGGAAGTGCCTAGGAATAAAGCACATTATTGTCGTGCCACGCTTAATCGACCTATTTTTCAAATTTTCTTTCGATTTCACTGCACTTCTGGCCGTTCCTCCAATAACTAACAATGGGGGAAAAAAATCCTTCAGACTGATTTTTTTTCTTCTTCTGAAAATGTTTTTGTTTCTCTCACTAGAATGTCAAAGAACAATAAAAAAGAGAAAGAATACAGCCGTCTGAGTTCAAAACAGGATATGAATTATGCAACAAATAATTCGATTAAAACAGGACAGAATGGGGGAAGACGGTAGGCTGGGCCTTTGGATTGTGCGAAGCCAACAGGACATGATCTCAGCTGTAGCTGGTGTGAAACATAAGCCATTTGATAATGAGGTAGTAGGTGCATCAGCTGTGATAAGCGAGAGGAGGGGAATGGACAGAGATTATAAGAATCACTTAGTTTGAATAATGGACTGCTGCACCATCTTGTACTTGATATACCCAGTCATCTGTGTGTGTGTGTGTGTGTGTGTGTG
>JAOUWY010000001.1:8072149-8084053 GCA_025728095.1 Prietella phreatophila | reverse complement strand
TTTTCACATTCACAAACGGCTCGATGACACACTACATGAAAGGAAATATCAGAAAAACCATAATAGGTGCACTTTAAAACATTTTTTGGCCAGTAGTTTATTTTCAGTACATACTGTACAATAGAAACAAACATATATGGGACTTTTTTGCTATTTATATTCTACTGAAACATTTGCAGTAAATACTTTTTACATGTATTTCCAGAGGGAAAATGCTTTTAAAATATTACCATTAACCATCAGTATGAAGCAGTTGTACGGTACTGTAACAGCGGATATGTGAAATATAGAATTAAAGTTGACACCGTAATCATGTGTGTTTATAATAAATAACTTCAGCCAACGTTTTGACACTCACGTGGGTTTGGAGGCTTCGGCTTGGTCAGTCTGGAGTTTCTGGCCTCCTTCCACTTCCATGGTGCAGTAGACGATGCGGTTGGGAGCGAGCGACTTCAAACCCTGAACTTCCATGATCACAACCTGACAGTACAGTCACGAATACAGTATTATAAGACTCTATCATACACTATCATGAGTTAATGAGTTATATTAGTGAAGCCACATTTAATTTTATTTTATAGCAAAACAATTGTGAAATTCATTTTACCATGCTATAAATATATCTTATGAGGGCAGTATGGTGTGATAACATTATACTAGAGTATTAGATTTCTTCTGTTTTTGTGTGTGTTTCTTATTAAATTGTTTCAGAAGGTAAAACAAAATCTTAGATAAAACAAAGGAAAGCTGAGTAAACACAAAATACAGTTTTTAAATGATAGTTATTTATTGAAACAAAAAAAGTTATCCGATACCAACTGGGCCTGTGTGAAAATGTATTTGCGCCCGTAGTTAGGAATTCCCCAAATCTATGAAACTGCATTCATAATGGGGTTCAGCTGGACTATACTGCAAACCCTGTTCAATCAAATCAACACTTAAATAGAACTTTTTCAACAGCAGGAGGTCGATTAAAAGATCTTACCCAGTAACACACTATGCCAAAACTGAAAGAAATTCCAGAAATTATGATGAAGTAGGTCATTGAAATACATCAGTCGGGGAAGGGTTACAAAGTTCAAAGGCTCTTGGACTCCAAACAACCACAGTGTGAGGAATTATCTCCAAATGGAAAAATCTTAGCACAGTAGTGAACCTTCAAAAATTCCTCCAAGAGCACAGTAATGACTCATCCAGGAAGTCACAAAAGAGCCAAGGACAACATCGAAGCACCTACAGGCCTCTCTTGCATCAATAAAGGTCACTGTTCATGACTCCACTATCAGAAAGACACTGGGCTAAAATGGCATCCTTGGAAGGGTGGTGAGGTGAAAACCACTGCTAACCCAGAAGAACATTAAGGCTCATCTGAATTCTGCTAAAACACACCTTGATGGTCCTCACACCTTTTGGGAGAATGTTCTGTGGACTGATGAGTCAAAAGTGGAACTGTTTGGAAGACAGGGCATAAACCAAACACAGAAATTCCACAAAAAGAACATCATAGCTACGGTCAAGTATGGTGGAGGTAGTGTGATGGCGTGGGAATGTTTTGCTTCTTCAGGGCCTGGGCAACTTGTAATAATTGAGGGAAACATGAATTCTGCTCTCTACCCGTAAATCCTAAAGTAGAATGTCCGGTTTTCAGTCCGTAAATTGAAACTCAAGCGCAACTGGATTATGCAGCAAAACAATGATCCAAAGCATAGGAGTAAGTCCTAGTCCTAGAAGTAAGTGAAGGTCTGAACTCCAGTTATCAGAAGCAGTTTGGTTGCAGTTATTGCTGCTAAAGGTGGCACAAGCAGATTTTATGTTTAAGGGGGCAATTAGTTTTTCACATGGGTGATAGGTGTTGAATAACTTTTTTTTTTTTTTGGCTTCAGTTTAAATAAATAAATAAATAAATAAATACTGCACTGTGTGTTTACGTGGGTTGCCTTTGTTTTATGTTGTATTTCGTTTCAAGATGTAAAACTGTTTAGTACGAGATACACAAAAACCGAATAAATCAGGATACTTTTTCACAGTTGAAGCATTCACTACACAGCTACCGTTTAAGGGACCCAAGTGACTTGTCACTTGATTGTGTGAACGCAACCAATTAGTGAAAAGGGTCAAAGTGTGAATGTTTTGCTCGAGAAATTACATACGTATAAAAAAAGAAAGATCTTCATTTTATTTAGTTATCGATCAGTTATCGGATCATTTCCGTGAAATGAACATTAAAACCAATTCGAAACTTTTTACGTCTGCTTTGGGATAACTTATGTTAACTTCAGCTATATGCTGAAGAAGGGGGAAAATGGCATAATGCTTGAGAAACCTTTATTTCATCTGTTAAAGTATGACTTTAACAAAAAACAAAGAAGTTTTAAAAACGATTATCCTTGTCTGGTTTTATTGTCATTCCAGAGCGTAAAGGTTAAGCATGTGCTTGTCTTGTGAAATGTCACCTCGGGGACACCAGTCAACGTTTTCTCCCGTTTATGTGATAGATGTGGTGGACGAGAGGCGATCCCTCCCTGTCTGCTACATAAACTATCACTCTCAGCCGTCATATTAAATCAAAGCCCTCACACATCAGTGACAAACAACTAATTCCCTTCATCACACTCAATCACAAGCTAGAGGGAGGCGGGGAATATGTGCTCAATAACGCTTTCAAGAAAGACAAATGAATGGTCTGTACAAGACACTGTAATGGTGTCTCATTGGGGCTGGTGTGTTATGGCTTGAGATAGGTTGTACCGAGGTTGTCTGGGCTGGTTAAAATCAACTGAATGTTCTCCGTACACACGTACACGAGCTTATGAATTCTGTCCTCTCGCACCAAATAAACTGACAGTGACGGCTCCTAAATTCAGCCCTCAACGCGCCACAGATGCCAAAAATACGATGTTCGATATTTAATACTACGATACGACATAATGAGATAAATCAAATTCTGTGAAATCCTCCATCTACTTGATGATAAGCGACAGGTGCATCCCAGTCCTTGGCATTTCATGATTAGACAGTTTGTAAGCGATTACAGTATGAATTTGTAGCCAAATAAATAAATAACACTGTTCTGGGATTTTGAGGTTTAAAAAGTGAACACTGAATTGCTGTGCTTGAGACGACAAGCTGTCTCTAATGCACCAAAATCCTGAAACTGCTTTATCAGCCTGTGTATCAGTAAAGCAGAGATGGTTTGGAGATTATTAAAGTGTCTTTAGGCAAAGTGCTTATGAAAAGCAAATCTCGGTCTAGATCTTGTTTTATAGCAAATCATCCGAATCGAATGGAATACATTTCCACCCAGGGAAAGTGTAAGTGTAGACAGGGTATCTATGATGTACAGAACCATTTCTATTGTGCAACATGTTGCAAAGATCGAAAGAGGGAAAGGGGATGGGATGGGGATTGCGTGGTAATGATCAGAAATGCGCGCGCACCACAATTTCCTTCTTTCCCACACAAAGGCTGAGAAAAACGTGTCTCCCGTTTCTAATGTCTGAATCTTGTAATGGTAAATGGTCTGCACTTATATAGCGCTTTTTTAACCTTAGAGGTTCTACAAGGCACTTTACACTGGTTCTCTCACACACACACACACACACACACAAACACACCAATGGTAGCAGAGCTGCCATGCAAGGCACTAGCTTGCCTTCGGGAGCAACTTGGGGTTCAGTGGCCTGGGACACTTCGGCATGTGGAGTCATGTTGGCCGGGAATCGAACTGCCAACCCTACCATTAGTGGACAACCTGAGCCACTGCCGCCCACAGCCAGCCTTTGGGCTGGTTTGGGTGGTGTTTGAACATGTAGTTGGACTGGAAATTTTGCTGAAACCTAGCAAATGAATAATATTAGATCTTCTATGTATGCTCTTCAAAGTTATGTCTAAAACCATTCAAAGTGAGCTGCTAGACCGTACACTGGATGGGATGACTCTAAAAATGTGCTTGATAGAAAATAAGATGAAGCTATTGTCTTTATACATCTGAGTCACTTAATGCTACTCTATCTGAGAATCCTTATCTAGCTAAGTGCGCCACACTGTATAGTAAAGCGAAAGGAATAAATGGTACCTCTAGCGTAAAGGAAAGAACCACGTCAGACTTGGAGAGCTGGTTCTCGTCCTCCTGGCCCATGTCGATGATAGATGTGTTGTGGCCTCGCTTCAGTTTCTGCAGCTTGAACTCTCCTCCTTTAGACACGGGCATGCTCTCCAGATTGGCCATGAGCAGGTTCACTGACGACTTCAGCTCTTCAATGTACAGCACCTCCATGTCCTTCGACATGAACTTGGTGAACTTCCCAGCCTGGAGGGCAGGAAAAGAATTGAGGTCAGAAAGAAATATACAATTTTTTTTTGAGAAAGCATGGACAAATGTGAAAAGCCTACTCTATAATAATTATTTTTGTGCAGGCACAAATGTAATGTAATGGTATAACACCAGTGTGCTGTTATTTTGGTAAGTCCTTTTTTGTCCCCCCCATCCCGTCCCCCCTTCTTTTCATTCGAATGAAATTTTTCATGTGGTGTGATATTGAAAATCTGAACCCGGGCTGCATTCACAAGAACCTTTTGGTGTCCGTCAAAAAAACACATTCATATGCATTGCTTGTATGTAGTAGGCATGTTTGTGGGTAGAGATCGATGCTAGGTGAAATAAAGCCTGTTTCGTGTGCCGAGTCTCGCCGTGTGTTGATTTGAACGTTTTTTTTATGGATCATACACGTGGGCTGAACAGTGCGATTAGTTTCTGCTTCATCTATCTCCAAACCAACATGAAAAACCGAAACCTTGTCTCATATTGGTTACCTGGATTTGTACTTGGTGAGAAATCTTCAGCAGCATGCATCTATTTTTCCCTACATGCATCACCGTGTCGTTCACCTTTTGATCCTGTACAGATGTGATCAGTCGTCTGACAGACACCGGCTCTGACTAACCGAGTCAGATTCCTACTTTTCTACCGCACGGCATGCGATCGTTCAGGAAGCAGCACTTACTTTCGCTATCTGATCAGCCATCTGAAGGCGGCCATCGAGTTCTCGTCTGATCTGTGCGGCCTGCTCGTCTGGGTTGTCCAGCTAAAGGAAGAAAGAAAAAACCAACAACCTCAGTTTATATTCGATCAATGCAAGAAATATCTTATCGGGGAATCCTTTTACCAGCTCAAACCTTTATCTTAGTTACATGTTGAAGCTTTCATAGGAAGGTCCTTCAATCTACTCCAGCCTTTTGAGATTTCCGGTATAACGTGAAGAGAAAGATTGTGATTTCAAATGTCAAGACTGCTAGAGCGCCACTGTTTGCCCCTCGATCAAGGGTTTAAATTGAAGGAAAACCACAGGAAACGTGCTCTGATACTATAATGTGTTGGAAATGTTCACCAAAGTAAGGCATAAGAAGTAAAGAAGTAAAACTCTGGCACTACCTAAATTCCAATTGAACCCCTGACCCTCAAGAACTCAGCTCTATGCTTGAACTGATCTCGAATGTAAGTGAATAAATCATCCAGAAGAACAAGCCATCATCAATCATCAATCATTAATTACATTTCCATTAGGAACCCATCAAATATTTAAGTGCCTTGAAAATCAAAGCCAATATGTTTGCATGTTTAATTATCCTCAGCGTCACTGATTATGTCCTGATGAACCACTGCATGGAAATGAGAAGATGGAGAAAGCCGTGAGGCCGAGCGGTGGAGGCTGTCTGGCTCATACTGAGCCTGGATTGAAACTAAAGGATTTTCCATCAAGAGATCACAAAGGAAATGAATTGCCTTAAACTGGAAAATCATTCATCTTTGAACAACATTAATGCACAAGTTAAGATTTAATACACCATGAGTAATATGAACATAGCAACACACTTAAGTAAGGAATAAAACATGACAGGGTTTGCTGTTATAGGAAAATAATCAACGACGTGAAGTGACGTTACTTTTACTACCCCGAAGCCGATTGTTTTCCGATAACAGCACATCCCAAAGTGTTTCATTCCTTTTATACTTTTTTACATTTTATTTTATTTTATTTGTACAGTGCTTTTAACAGTGGACGTTGTCTCAAAGCCGCTTTACAGAAATATATAAACACAGGATACGGATTTTAAGTGTGTGAATTTATCCCTAGTGAGCGAGCCGGTGGTGACAGTGGTGAGGGAAAACCCCCTAAGATGATATGAGGAAGAAACATTGAGAGGAACCAGACTCAGAAGGGAACCCATCCTCATCTGGGTCACAACGGATATTGTGAAGGTAAAAGAAAGATCATTATGGATTTTATAAGAAGTCTTTTTGTTGAACTAGTCCACTGTTCACTAAAGGACACCTGAGGGCAAATACTGCATGTGGTAAGCACAGTCCCAAGGCCATCGCAGCAACCGTAGTCCCAGCGAAAATGTCCATGTGGAATTGAAGTTGATGAACGCTCCATCCAGATGTAGGGCATCCAAACGAATCAGGCAGGTCCGGAGAGCAGACAGGATCAGGATTACTAGCATATCCATAAAATCATGTGTGGCTTGATAGAAGGAGAGAGGGAGGTAAAGAGGGGGAGAGATTATTAGGTAAGACTGTGCTTTGTGTAAAAGAAAGTCTATTCATGGTAAGCTTGAGTAAACAAATAAGTTGTCAGCCTGGACTTAAACACTGAGACTGTGTCTGAATCTCAAACACTAATTGGAAGACTGTTCCATAACTGTGGGGCTCTATAAGAGAAAGCTCTTCCCCCTTCTGTAGCCTTCACTATTCGAGGTACCAACAAATAAATGGTAAATGTGCACTTATATAGCGCTTTTATCCAAAGCGCTTTACACTGTGTCTCATTCACCCGTTCACACACCAGTGGTAGCAGAGCTGCCATGCAAGTAGATCTGGTGGACCAAATAGATCTGGTGGACCATAGAAAACCAACAGTTCGCTTAGATACTATGGCGTGAGACCGTTCATTGCTTTATAGGTCAATCGTAGTATTTTATAATCAATGCAAGATTTCACTGGGAGTCAGTGCAGTGTGGAGAAGATCGGGGTGATGTGGTCGTATCTTCTGGTTCTAGTTAGGACTCTAGCAGCTGCATTCTGGACTAACTGGAGATTGTTTATGCTCCTACTGGAACATCCAGACAGTAAGGCATTACAGTAATCTAACCTAGAGGTGACAAAAGCATGAACTAGTATTTCTGCATCATGTACTGATATTATATTTCTTATCTTAGCAATATTTCTGAGGTGAAATAAGGTTTTCCTATTGTAGTAATATTATCTACATGAGCATCAAATGATAGACTGGAGTCAATAATGACACTGAGGTCTTTTACTGCTGTACATGATGAAACAGAAAGAACATCCAGAGTTACTGAGTGATCAGAACACTTACTTCTAGCTACACATCGTCCTAGTACAAGTACTTCTGTCTTGACAAAATTAAGTAAGATGAAGTTAATAAGCATCCAACATCTAATGTCCTTTAAACAATCCTCAACTTTATTAAGTTGCTCCGTGTCGTCTGACTTTGCTGAAACATACAGCTGTGTATCATCAGCATAACAGTGGAAGCTAATTCAATGTTTACGAATAATTTGACCTAGAGGTAGCATATATAAATTAAAAAGCAGTGGGCCTAAAACAGAACCTTGTGGAACACCAAATTTAACCTCGCTATGCGTGGAGAAATCTGGAGACTTCTATCAAAAGTGTTAAATAAACATCTCCTTACAAAAAAGCCTCACTACATCAACAAATACACGTTTTTTTCTTGTCAAATAACATGCTTTTAATCCATTCGTTATTAGACTTATTAACTAGATAATGCCACGTGCATATTGTTACCATAATGAGCTGTTACTATAGAAACCTGTGATTTGCAGCTGTACTACTGTCAGAGCTGCATTAAATACCTGCATTAAATAACGCTTATTCCATCCACACCTAATAAAGAAAACATGTAATTAACCTAATATATTGATAATCAACTCAACTCAAGTCTCCGGGGTGTAATTACTAGAACCAAGCATTCAGCCTCACTTCTGAAGTTTGCTGAGACATTAATTAAAACACTAGATCGTAGATGGAATAAACACAGAGTGGCCTATTATTTAGGCGCAAATATTGCACCTGATTTTGAGAGGTGCAAAAAAACACATCCAAAACTGGCCATCACTAATTGCTCATAAGGTTCAAATGGAATATATAATAAACCACACTTCCTATTTCTCTGCCTTTTTTTTTTTTTTTTTTTGCATCCTCGCTTGCCTTTGCTTAATGGTTGCTGTGGAATAAGTTCAACTGACAATCTGTTCAGAAACAGCACAATCTATCAGGCACCAATATGACAAGATAGACCATTATGATCTATTGTAGTTTACAGAATATATACATTTTTTATGTATCTTCATTGTAAACAATCGATATCTATGGGCTGAGATTCATGCTCACATTGTGGATTTAGCATCAAAATGACATACATCAGTACCGCAAATGTTACTATAGACTTAAGCACTATTCAGAAGTTGAATCTGCATTACGCACATTTGGTGAAGTTTGGTGAGAAGCAGTATCGAGTCTAGTGCCACTGTCACAATAGGAGAAGATAACATTTATGTACATTTTGGACTTTAAATACTCTCAAAAAGGAAAAGAATGAAATTTGAAACGATTACTTAAATTCATAGTGAATATCATTACAAAACGGTTGTTTTTTTTCCTCAGCAGGAGAGAGAGAGAGAGAGCGAGAGAGAGAGAGAGAGAGAGAGAGAGAGAGAGAGAGAGTATCTTAATATTTAAGGATAAAAATTATGAACTATATTTAAAATGAGCTGTAACTGTAGCACACGAGTGCTTGGTCAGCGTATCCTTTAAACCGTAGTCACGTGTTTGTTTGTTTTTTACGGGAAAGTATAGTGAATTAACCAAAACTTGACAAATCAAAGAGCTTAATGGTTACTATATAGATTGCTCCCTATATTTCCGGGATTCTCAAACGTTCTGTAGCCAGGGACCCTTTTAAGTAAATTAGCTGGGCTGAGGTGAGTGGGGTACGGAGGGGGGTGATTCTGGGACACCAGAATCACCGTCGAGCCCTCTTGAGGTGTCGTGGGCTAGTCGACAAAACACAGAGGATAGAAGGTGCCCACTTGAAGACCCCAGGGATGTACCCTACTTAGCTCAACCCAATAGGCAGAACCCTGGAGTCAGCTATCAACACCAAACTGAAGGATATTACATGGAAGGAAGCATAAATGGATGGATACACATAAGGACATTAGTCGACTGTGAAGTGACATCTGAGTTGGTGCTTATCTTGGCGAGAGCCAAGTTCGCCGAAAATTAGCATGAAGTGTAACATCTATTCTCATGTTTTGGAAATCAGTCTTAACTGTACAATAAATATTCATGGATTCATTCCATGAACATTGTTTAAAATGTTGAAATAATACTTTTAGAGCTGTCTATTCCTGAACACATTAGGTCTGAGTTGACTTTAGTGCTTGGGCCACTAAATATAATAACTTTGATAATTACTACCTCTGTGACAAAATCAAAAAAGTCACGGACCCCATATAGCTATGCTTCACAGACTCCTGGACCTCACATTGAGAACCACCGATCTATGTTGTAGTGTATTTGTATGAAATGTATTTAGTGCAAAGTATTGCCATAAGGTTTGGACTTACAGTAAGTCATCATCTCTGAATATTATAGTTGAAAATTATAGTGATTCTATAGTCAACAGGTGCTAGCATTAGCTCTGATCTTTGGTCTTATTATCTCAAAACGGCCAGGGTGCAATACTTGTGTCCTTGTGGATTCATGGTTTTTTGACTACAAGCATGGGAGGTAAAGTAGTTGGCCAGTCAGCTTCATGCTTGGGCGGATGGCCATCTGTAGAGGCGATAGCTCTAATGTCCCCCTTCATGTCACCAGCTGGGCTAAAGCCAGTGTTCATCAAGCCAAACTCCTACTCTCTGCCCTGAGGATGCCTACATACACGTGAACACACTTTCTCTCTCTCTCTCTCTCCCTCTCTCTCTCTCTCTCTCTCTCTCTGTCTCTCTCTCTCTCTCTACACATTCCCTCACTCGTTCTTTTTAGAAGGCACAAACACACCAGCAAGATGCCAACGTGTGGGTGTGTGCAAAACGACTTCACAGTTTTAATAATGGCACATTATACTTGCATCGTATGCCTCGCACAATATAAAGGGGTAATCGCACAGTGCCAATGTATAGAATGTGTGACTGAAGTGCTACTTTAAACGATGCCAATTGAACTTTGCTACACAGAAAATTCACGCCTGGAATAGGGCCTGCACCATATGTACCGAAAAAAAAAAAGTTGTGATTGTATGCCTAAACATTGTGACTGCAATATGCCTTTAGATATATTTAAACTGTTAGAGCGCCACCTGAGATAATCGTGTCACTATGATTATCAAAACACATATGCTGAACGTGTCTGACGTTATTCAGAATACTCGCTGGACAAACTATGGTATAGTTTCTATAGTAATGAATGGCACACAGACTTATATAGAGGACGGTCCATGTAAACGGATGCGTCATTGAGGCGGTGAAGTTTTCTGTGAGGAGATGAATATTTAGCACTTTTGGAAGGAGTCTCCAGTGTCAGTCTGAGAAAGAGATGGAACTTTTCCAACATGGGAAAATGTGGTATGAACTGAATGATCTTCGAATGAGTAATATTTACTCTGTAGAACAGCTTGCAATTTTATTTTGCTGTCATACATCATACGTAATTTTTTAGCAAGCCGATTCTACTGTGTCACTCTTGATGAGAACCTGCTACGTCAGCTGAACATCTGAGTGTTTTTAAAAAAAAGATGTGCTTTCATAAAATGACACTCGGTGTAATCAGTGTTTCTCACCCTGAGCTGAAAATACAGCTGAAGATAATCTTTAGAACGAGCTGGTCAAAGAACACGCTTTGGTTTGAAGGCCCTCGGAATGCACAAACATACCACACACACATGCACACACACACACACAATCTTTCAGCTTGCCTTATTATTTGTACGTCTGCTCTTTATCAGCCATATCTCAGCTCCTCTCTTGTTTTTTCTGTGCACCGCTCACTGTCTCTCCACCACGTCTCCATCTGTCTTCCACTGAGTTTCTTACATTTCACTGTTGCGTTTTCTCTTACAGTAAACTCTACTCTCTCTCTCTCTCTCTCTCTCTCTCACGCACTCTCTCCTTTCCTCTCCCTCTGTGTAATAGTATTAATAGTAACAGTATTAGTAGCAGTAGAAGGAATTACAGTAGTAGTAGCAGTAGCCACATTTGCTTTTTCTCTTACAATAAACTCTCTCCCTCTCTCTCTCTCTCTCTGTCTCCTTTCCTCTCCCATTGTGTAATAGATTAGTAGTAACAGTAGTAATAGTAGTAGTAGTAGTATTAGTAGTAGTAGTAGTAGTAGTAATAGTAGTAGTCGTAGTAATAGTTGTTGTTGTAATAGTGGAGGTAGTAGATGTAGTAATAGTAGTAATAATATATATAGTAGTAGTTGTAATAGTGGTGGTGGTAGAATTAATAATAGTAGAAGTAGTAGTAGTAGTAGTAGTGGTGGTGTTAATAGTAATAGTGTTGGTAGTAGTAGTAGTAGTAGTAGTGGTGGTTTTAATAGTAATAGTGGTGGAAGGAATAGTAGTAGTAGTGGTGGTTTTAATAGTAATAGTGGTGGAAGTAGTAGTAGTAGTAGTAATAGTAGTAGTAGTGGTGGTGTTAATAGTAATAGTAGTAGTAGTAGTAGTAGTAGTTGTTGTTGTTGTAATAGTGGTTGTAGTAGAAGTAGTAATAGTAGTAGTAGTAGTAGTAGTAGTGGTGGTTTTAATAGTAATAGTGGTGGAAGTAGTAGTAGTAGTAGTAATAGTAGTAGTAGTGGTG
>JAOUWY010000001.1:7814344-7828792 GCA_025728095.1 Prietella phreatophila | reverse complement strand
ACAGAGATGGGTACCCCGCCTTGTGCCCGATGCATCCTGGGATAGGCTCCAGGTTCCCCAGTGACCCTGAAAAGGAGTAAGTGGTTGAAGATGGATGGAGATGGGTGACCTAAACATGGTTAGGTTCTGCATGTTCTTTTAGAGGCAAGCAAATCGGTATGGGTATCGGTGGTCTTTTCCCTGATGACTCCACCCCAACCAAGAAGCACGAGGACTCACTTAATAGCTTCATGAGAGTGAAAATGATGCAAGTCGTCAATCCGATCTCAACCAGGAGATCTTGGAACGACATGTTCAACACCACCGTCAAAACACCAATTCCGGAAATACATTTCGGAAAAATGGTGTTTGTTGCTCCGGTACAGTTCCAGAGACTTGTAGAATTGACTTCAAGGTGCGGTAAAGCGGTTCTGAGAGCTTACAACACCTTACTAACACACCATGTTGGTTTTTCCTTTAATTTGTCACATGTACGTATGAGAACTTGCTAGTATGCTACAAATATGCAATGGTTCCTCATGGATTCTTTGGATAGCAAAGAGGTGTTTTGGGGATTTTTTTTGATGGTGATGGAGAATGTGAAGAACACTTACTCTTTTTCCAGAGCCACTTACAAAACTGCTTTATGAACATCTCTTGCTATAATAAATAAGCCAAGTTCTAAGAACAACATTAAGCTAAAATGTTCGTGAAGGGTTTTTTTTCCCCACCCAAAGTAGGTTTAGTGCTTGCTCAAGTGTTTAGTGAATAAGTGGGTCCTCAGTCTTCGTTTGAAGACAGCCAGGCGGTAGTCAGTACTGCAGAGTCCTAACGCATGTCTTTAAGGGTTCTAGAACGAACCTTTTTCCTAAAGAACTCTATATTTGTGTTTCCAGCGTAAAATGTGTATCATAACATTTTGTTGTAATGTCAAACTGGGAAAAAGATTTCCGCAATGCACAGCATGTCACATACCAACTTCACCCACGAAACACTAAGTCTTTTTCCATACACACACGGCATTCGCTTCTCAGTTCTGGCACATATGCTGATAGGACACTTCACAGACTGCAGGCTGGTGGAGAACGACGATAAACAAACCTAAGCGAGGCCTTCTAAGGCCAAAGAAGGATTCTGTGCCACTCAAAGAACAGACTGTTTTGGACAGCTCAGTGTTTTCCTTGTAAATCTCAGACATGTTGGTCCAACTCGTGTCCTGAACTGGCACACTGAAGGAAGAAGAAGAGACTCTCACAGATGCTTGGGGAAATTTTTATTTTGCTTTGAACATCATAATTTGTGTATATTCTGTATGCTTCTTTAATCAACTTAAAAAGCCCCTACACTTCAAGAAACCCAGAGTTGATAAATATGCTAATTATAAACTCCTCATACTCTACAAACCCGCCCCCTTTCGAAAACCAGGGATCCAGGACCTGAATTTGCATATCAGACTCTGGCAGATTCTGGGATCCACAACATTTTCCTAACACAGAAGCAACCTTAAGTAATTTAGTCATTTTATACCGCAGCTTTGCCAAATGATTACAATTTTTTTTTAAGAATGACATTTCCTACTTTTTATCCATTTAGTGTTATTTTTACTGTTGTTTTAATGTAATTTCCTGTTATCACTAATTTAACAACAGCTACAAAATAGTTGTTCCTTTACCAGCCTCTCTTTGTTCCATCTCTCTTGAAGACAAAACAAAAAACCACCAGCTTGTTTTGTTAAGAAGACCCCATAACGTGCAACGTGCTCTCCAAACATTCCCATTCAGAACAACCGCACATCTTTGCATCTGACTGTCGCAAAGCACCGACACTGGAGACTCCTTCCAAACATATCCTCTCATAAAATTCACCAATCAATGATGACACGCTCTTCTATTTCGTTTAGGTGAAATGTCCTTCATATGAGCCCATGTGATACTATAAAGATGCTAGCACGTTATGACAAGCACGTTAATATAAACTACCGTCAGAGCTGCTGTTATAGAACGTCAGAATTGAGCATGTGTAGTTTTGCAAAGCCAACAATGAGAACACACAAGTGACTAATCAGAGTTCAGCGTTACACGGCTGTCTGGAATCTCACACAGGCCTGAACCCCTGCCGATAAAACCGAAACACTGGGGTAGCGAAACGTGCCGTGTGCCGAGCTGCGTTTCTCACACTGCGTCTTGGTTTCCTCCTCTCCATCCTCTTTGTGGTGTTCACTGGCCACATCGCCATCATAAACACCTCTGCTGATTTAATCTGGTGGGTGTTGCTGTTGGAGGACGCCAAAGCCACGCTTTTGTGCCGCGTGTGGGTTTTTACTGGTTTCACTCGTCTGACGTGATAGAGCAGTGTTCTGGTTCAGCGAGACAGAGTGTGCATCCGAGCAGAGGCACTTAATTATAGGCTCATTCATCACCTCTGGATTCACTTGGCAACCTTCCCAATGCTCGCTTTCTCTTCTCCCATCATCCTTCCCTTCTCCCACATTGCTTTCATCGCTCCATCTGCGCCTCCCGCTCTTTTGGCTCGGTTTCTCCTGATCCTCCTAATGACTTTACTTGCTGTCTGTCACGCTCTTGCTATTCCTGTGTGGAACGCTTGCTTTTGTAACCATTGCCTGACTCTGAATCATCGGATTAATATGAGAGGAGCTCTACCTAGATAACTTAGCTAAGTTTAGCTAGCCAGTCAGATTGGAATTTTACCCCTGAATAAAACTGATGAGAACTCGACCTATATATGTCAAATATACATGACAAAATCTAGATAGACAGTTAGCATCCATACAAATAGTGTACGTGCTCCAATAATCATTATCTAGCTAATACTCATTGAGAAAACTGGATAGCTAAACTTAGCTAAGTTAACTGGTTATCTAGATTTGACTAAATAAAAGTGCTACATCCATAAACAAGCTAACCTCAGTTACTAGTTTAAATATCTACAGAGAAAATGGCAATGTTAGCTAGTTAAGCTAAAATCAGTTACTAGCTACTTACAGATAAAATGGTGAAATATGAATGTTTGATCCATGAACCAGCTAACGTCAGTTACTAGCTAATATTTGCATAGAAATGGGCTAGATAAACTTAGCAAAGTTAATTCGCTACCCATGTTTGGCTAAAGAGGAATGCTAGACCCATGAACACGCCGACATCAGTTACTAGATAATGTTTTCAGAGAAAACTGGCTAGCTAACCTTGGGCTAAGCAAAGTAGTTCACTTGGTTTAGCTTCGATTCATTTTCTCTGCAAACACTGGTTAGCTACTTTAGGTTCCTATATTGTGCTAAATTCAGTAAGCGAGAAAGGTGGCCAAGATATTTTTGTAACTAAATTTTACAACAAAGACATTTGGGTTTATTAAGGAAATACAGGTCAAATTATTGAGGTAAATTATAAAGATTTAAATGTAAACAATATAAAATGTGATGTTCTTTGCAGAAAGTCATTTTAACTCATCCTAAAAGTTTCATGTCTATGTCTGTGTCCTCATGTGCTTCTCTTTAATCTGATCCCAGCCCAGCCTTAATCCCGCTCGCTTCATCTATTTAATCAGACAGCACCTTTAGATCAGATCTCATGAGCTCAGACACAGGTTAGAGCAACACTGTAAACTGATTCACACCCACACACCTAGACACACATTCCCTCATGTTCAGGCCTGCAGGAAGGAGAATTAACACACCGTGAGGGGTCTTTTGGTTAATCTGAACAGTATCAGGAGGGCTGTTACTCCCAAATCGTGCGTCACCCTTCCCTTCTCCCACGCCCACTCCTTCTCTCAGCACTTGGGGTGAATAAAGTGAGGCGGTTCAGAATAGGACAGAGGATTGCTGAATAAAATGGGAGAAGCCTGTGTAGTGTCATGGATGTATTATTGGTTTTTTTTCCATTCACTGCCTGAACATTTGGCGAGCGTTTTGTTGTAGATCTTCTGGTGCTTGAAGTTTAAATTGGGTAAGAATGTTATTTCTAGGTCAGTTTGGATTTTGAGCGCAGCGGCCAAAAGAAGCATAAAGAAAATGACTGATCGTAAAGCAGCCGTCAAAATGAAAAGGTCAGATCCAAAAACTGAGATCTTAAATCTTCCTTTCTCCATCCGAGGCTGATATGAGACATGCCTTTGGGTTTGGCTCTCTCTAACTCGACACATGACATACGACATTAGAATTAGCGCACGAACCCCAGGCCGCAAGCGGTTGCCTTTAGCGCTTATGTCAGAGCGCTGAGATGATCGACGATCGTCATCGACCTCAGCCGTCGACAAACACACGTGCTATACCCGCTGATTAGATCCAATGCTCGCTGCCAAGGCTCTCGACCTGGCCCTGTATTTTCACACAAGCAAACTCCAAAAGAGAGCTGCGCTGACCTCAAAAGTTTCCATGAGGCACTTACCACGCTAATGCAATGTACATAAACTTTGTATGTGCATACTATGTGTGTATGTGTGCTTTCCCATCATTCTCATCTGAAACATCAAGGACCAGAAGACCTGCAATAAAAGCCAATTAACAAAGCAAACACGCCAAGGCACGGCACCTTTAAATTAACCCAATTAACTCACCTTTTAATTAACTCGACTAACTCGGCTTTTAATTAACGATCCACCGCACGCCACTGACCTCAAACTTCCTCAATTCAAGCACAATAAAACACTCACAAGCATCTACAGCTTGTGAAAGAAGACTGGAAAAAAGAAGAAAAAAAAAAAGAAAAAGAACCCCACATCTTTCCCCACTCAGACACACAAGACCTTCTGGCATCCGATGAGGTCTATGAAAAAGACGAAAAATATGTGCAAGGCTCAGACTGAAGATGCTCTGTACAATCCAATTTAAAGATGCATTAGTCAAGAATAGTGGAGATTCCAGTCAGATGGGTCACAGTGTTAACATTTCAGCCTGACCTGTGGTTTTGCCCCCTTGGCCATTGATCTACTTGGTAAAGTTATAAACCTATAAACGAGTGGAATTTGGCTTATTCTGATTTGAAAGAATGGTCTAGAATGCCTTTGCTGTCCCGATTTTCCTTGTAATTATAGCTCTCATGGGTTTTTCAGCTGACCTTCACGAACACTGTTCGCTAATTCAGTGCCTAATTCATCCACTTTGGCAGTAATATTTGTGGATTTACCGTGTTTATTTATACGAAATTTTTTCAGACGCACAGTGGTTTTTTTTTTTGTGCACAGTAAAAGTATCCGGCTGCGCTGGGCGCTTGCCGGATTCCATGATGTTCTCCTTTGCAGACACACCGAGATGGGGCAGAGTGGATGGGTGTGTCTTTAAAAAGCCCGACAGGTGGGCTATGTAAATGCTGACAAGCAGTCACGTTTACAGGATATTTGTACTAATTAGAAATGGGTTTATAAATATTAAATTGACTTAATTTTGTGAAAAATATCAAATTGAATTTGATGGTATAGCACTGTTCGTAAATTAAATAACGGGCATAAGAGATTTAATAAATCATGAATCTTTGCTACCAAGTCTAGACCTAAATGTGTATGAGGAAGCGAACACAAAGATTTAGGGTTAAAATGTTCATTTTCCTCAATCATTTCCCTCCCCCTTCAAAGACGGGCACCATCCTTTTGTGTTTCTCTCTATTTCTCTGTCTTATATAACGGACAGAGCACTTATATCTGACAGACTGAATACTCGAAATGGCAGTTCCCAAGGCGAGGAGTGTCACGAGCCTGTCTGCGGAGTGTGTGAGCGTGTTTGTGTGCGAGGGAGTATAAGTGACAGGCCGGTTTGTTCCGCTCTCCTCTCATTTCTTAGCCTGGCTCTTAGAGAAGAGTGCAGGACAGGGAGAGCCCCGTCAGAGCTCAATGCAATCGGATACCTCCGACACCAGTTTCTATTAAAGCCAGGGCAATTTACTCCCGAGGCTCTTTTCTCAGAGCATAATCTTTCCGGGAAGCGCTGAAGACAAAAACAGAATAAAAGTTAGCTGTAGATACTGGTGACTACTGAACAGCAATAATGACATGTTAAAGGTTATATTTGTAGTTTCTCTATTCACACAAGCTATAATTGTATGTAATGGTGCACCACAGTAGCATCTTTAAAGCTAATTTAAAGCTAATTCTTTCTAAAATTATATCTGATCCCACTTTCAGTTCAAATCTGAGTATTTGTAGCACAAAATCAAATCAATAAAAAGATACAGATACAAATAGTGGCACTGCATTAAAACAGTAGAAGGCATCATTTTTATTAATTAACAGAAACAGCATCTGGATTAGTAACAATGTAAAGCCCCAACCGGAGCAGAAGAAAAAGCACCAAAAATAAGCATGGCCATAAATTGGGACTTTAAATTAGACAACTTTACTGACTTCACACAAAAACAAAACCATGTATATTCTATGAAATACCATATAATCTTTCACCAATGACCTTTCACCTACAGTTAGCATCTTCACCAACACTTTAGATAGCTAGATAACTAAGCAAACATTATCTAGCTAGCTAAAATTAAACCTGAAGTGTCAACCGTTCAATAATGCAACACACAATCTTGTGATTGGAATCCAACATGATATAAGAAAATGAAGTTATGTTATCTACTTGAGCTGTAATATTTGTTTAGCAGGGTTTATAAATTAATCTATTAGCTAATTAGTTGAATTTGTAGCAGGCTTTTGGCTAGGAAAAGCACAATTTCTCTAGACATTCCAGTTATAACTTAGCACATACTAGCGTTTGAGAGTTTGTTTATTTATTCTTTTTTTTTCTTTTTAAACAGTTGATGGTTGTTTATATTCCGATGTTAGCCCTTTTGAGAACATTCAGGGAGATGATCTAGCATAAATGCCGTGATCGTTGTGAAGTTATGACCTACCCCTTGCCTTTAGGCAAATATTTTATGTGCTACTGTGTGCATGTGTGTGTGTTCGTTCAAACACCAATAAAAGATATAGCCATAGAGAGAAATGGCCCAGCATGTCACCGGATCCGTCACTGACCTGCACGCTGAGCATCAATTGGCTCCGGCAGAGCAAACAGGAAATAGAGAAAGCAGCGGGGGAGGAGGTGTGTGTGTGTGTGTGTGTGTGTGCGCGCGCGCGCGAATGCACGTGTGTTTGTGGGTGGTACACAGCAGGGAGGTGGACATGATTTGGCTAGCATGCCAAAATGAAAGAAGTCAATGAACTAATCCTGCAAATGTGTGAAGTTTGCCCAAAAACCCTTACTTCATCATTCTTGCGCTTCTGTCTTTCTGGTTCTCTACAATGTCACTTCGTTCTTCTATTTTCTGTCCTCTAACCATGATTTGTAGGTTCCTCTTATAGAATGGCAGTAAGTGTGGAGATAATGTGTGTCTGCAAATGCAGGGTGACTTTGATAGCTGTGTCACTGCCTGTCTGCAACAGCAAGATCCATGGAGGGTAGGCTATACACTGTCACAATCTGTGCTAAATATGTCCAGCCTTCAGTCAGTCACTCACTCAAGGACATCACTCAAAGACAACAAGCCATCTATGACTGATAAATTACCCCAGTGCTGCATGAGGCAGGAACTCTATACAGCTTTGATGCCACACACCTTGAAGGCAGCCAACAGCAAAGAGACCCAGGTAGGAGGCAGGGACAAAAGCCGGTTGCCCACTGCTGGCAATCAGAGGTCGACCCCCTTGTAGTTTTACACCAGCCCTAATCGGGCACATCTGGCGCTTATATTAAACTTCTAGAGACCAGGATTAGCTGGATCAGGTGTGTTTAATTAGCACTGGAGCTAAGGAATACTGGGTGGGTGATCTCCCATGGTACAGTGGTTCTCAGTTACAGTCCTGCAGATGCCATGTGCATTTTGTTTCCTCAGGCTACTCAAATGGGCAATTATCAAGTTGGTTGCATAATGAATTCATTGTGCTGAAGCAAGGATATCTCTGCAGAGAGGGTGAAAGGCAGACTAGACCAGCAATGAATGGTTTGGGCTGGTATACCAAAATGGCCAGTTAAACAGGTACTTAACTAGATTGTTCAGGGTAATGCCTGTCCTTGTATTGGTACCCTCAGAGGTTATGACTTTTATACCATTACAACATGACAAAGGAACCTTTTCAGAAACCCTGGACATTAAAAATTTTAGAGATTGTTCCACTAGAGGAAGCCAGGGCCACAGTTCAAGGGATCTTGCTAGTTCCTGCTCCACAGTAGGTATTATTGGTGATCAGGAACTACTGGGGTGGAGCTTAACAAAACTGAGGTTGGTCACTCTATGAAGCTTGAGTATATCCATCCAGTGATGTTCAGCATGGGGAGCTCTACCCTAATAGTTCCTGGATAGCAAAAAAGCTTGTTTCTAAATTTGTATTAATATTTAGAATATAGTGTTTATAAAGATCAATCTCAACCTTCTCCACAATGTTTTTTGTATTCTATCTGCGTACTGGAATTGTAATGCCATCTGCATTACTTCTGTTTTTTCACTTAACAGTCTTGGTTGCTTCAGTTGGTTAACCAGGAACTTGTCCAGAAACTGGAGTTCTCATTCCATTCTCAATTAGTTCTGAACTATTTCATGGTTTTAAAAAAAAAATTGAAATTGGCCTTTAGCTTCTAATCATGGTGGATCGCTACCAGAATCTTGTCAGTAAAGTTAGTCTGCTGGTTGCTCGTTTGACACCCCCCCCCAAATATCATTCTGTCCATGAGACTCACTGACAATATACAGCACTGTATATCTAGACAATAAGCTCGTTCTGGCCTGTTGTAGTGAAGGCCACATCCAGCACTGGTGTTAAAAATAAAGAGAGGGAGGGATAGGTATGCGGCACAGCTGAGAGTTCCTTTAAGATTTGTGTGTTGTCAGGCAGCCTAAATCACAACAGCTGAGATTGCAGGGTGCTGTCTACACGCTTCTGTAGCTTTTTTCCTTTTGTGCTCTCCCACTCTCGGCTGTCTGTCTTCTTACTCTTAGTCATGATCTAAAACTCTGTTGAGGCATAAATCCCCTATTCAGAAAACCAGGACGGATCGTAGAACGCAAAAAAATAACTTCAAGCAGGGCCATTTATCTTAGCAGTGCTGATAGTGCTCGAAACAGAAATTCCACTTTCCATAGCAAACACACTGTCAAACTAGCCAAGTCAACAGAGTGTATATTGAAACTGGACGCAGGACAGAACTGGTCAGCATGAGCAAATAGTCAAGCACGTACCCTAGAGGCAGCAAAGTCAGCAAAGCAGGCAATGGGAAACATTAAGAAAAGCATTACACTGGTCAGCATGCTTCAGAGAAATCGACGTGTCAGCGACATGACACACTTTGCTTTTAACCAGTTTGTGGAACTTACTTACCACTTCCTCTCCTCCAGCTTATCTTGATTTTCGAAACTGGATTTCAAAAGGCAGACACCACTGAGGAATCAAGGTTAAGTTCAGGGCAAGAGCTCTCACTTTTTCTTAATGGGAAAAACCTGCTCTGAAGAAAGGGATAGAGCAAGTGGTGCTCAAACCAGAGAGCCAAGACAAGGAAGAAATTCCCTCATCACTTGTGGATGAATGGCAGATCTGGAAGTACCAAGGGCTGGACAGATTCCGAGTTTCCCAAACCAGAGCAAGCCGAACTGAGGTGGTCTTAGTGGGTGTAAATCTAGAACTGAAGTCACCTCTCAATGCCTTCACCCCATCCCCCATCAAACTACCCCTTCTTTGTACCTTCCCTCTAAGTGTTCCCCCATGACCAACCCCTTCTGAGTACTACCCCTATGTTCTGCACCATCAAGGTCCCAGCCAATCACAGTGCAGCTGATCCAAGTGTCCACTTCGAAAGGAAAATGGTGGACCAGTACAATGGACTCCTGATTAAGTAAAGGAAGACCGTACAAGTGTCAGAGTGAGTCTGATATACCACAGAATACAAAAACATCTTCCATAAAGCAGTAAAATAAGGGACCTGCAAGTGGATGTCAAACAGAACAGAGAGAGAAAAAACAAACAAAAAAAAACTTCAACCCTCTCTCCCTCCCTCTCAAAATAACTAATGAAACCCAATCCGTGCAAGCGCCAGTGGGACTCAGTCATTCATCACAGCCATATGAACGCGCTTTCACTTCAGCTCCAGCTCACAGTACGACTCCTTTAACAGCTGTGCACTTACGCACCGGACCTCCTGATCAACGCACCACAGGAGCTGAGTCACAACGCAATAATCACCAGGCCCCATCATTTACCGGGACAACAACAATTCACCCTAAACGACATCGAAATGCAGGAAAAGCTCCCCATATTGGAAACATGTTCCAGGGGGTACCTCTCCTGTTTAATGATATTTGCCCCTGAACCAGCCTTGCAGCATTATCGGAGGCTAAACAGTACTAAATCTACACACAATGGCAAAATAAATATTCAAGCGAGATCTTTAAGGCTCTTCTTCTTCTTCTTCTTATTATTATTATTATTTCACTCTTAGTTGCAATTTTTAGAACCTGAAATACAGTAGTGCTCATAAGTTTACTTACCCCTTGCAGAATCTGCAAAATGGTTTAGTATTGCCCTGAATAAGATATTTCACATAAGAGATGTTTACATATAGTCCACAAGACACAACAATAACTGAGTTTACACACGCGTGATTATTAATACTGTGTACTCTCTTATACCACAGCAATGTATCAACGATTACAAGTTTTCTTTACCAAAAACACCACATCATACCTTTAACCCATATATAGCGAAAAACCATATGAAACTTGTCCATGACCGAAAACGTACGTTGCGACACTGGAGACTCCTTACGAAATGCTAAATAAACATTGACCAAAAGTAAACCACACTTGCTCAATTTGATAATAATCAGACATATTAGAAACAAACACTATATGAGTGAACATCTACTCATCCACTCCAAATGGAATAATTGGCGTAAGTTTGATGCTGCTGTAAGTCAGCATCAGCACACCTTTTGATAACGTATTCATTCTAAGTACACCCGTTTTTGCGCCGATAGCTGGGAAAATCCAAAGAATACATCCGACACACCTACATGCGGCAAAGCCACAATCTTGTTTTTGTGTTCGCATTATTGACAGGAAAATAGGTCTCAGTGTCTTATTATAATTGTGCAGACATCTAAATTTGAGAAGCCTGCCAGTGTAACCACAGAAAAGGTCAGCCCTGTCTGAGCACGCTCATAGTAGCTGATTATTCTCTAAACTCCCGAGCATGCCGATTGTGAGTACGAGCCCATATGAGACTAATAAGTGACAATGGCCTTATTTAGGTGGTTAAGAAATATAGGCAGGAGACTGTTTTGTGCCAATCGCAGTAAAAATTCTTCAGCTGCATGCATGGCTGTGTACGTAGTTATGTGTGGGCTGGATACCAGGCAACCTGCCTCAAACACCTACTCAAAATCTCTCAATGGGTTTTCAGAGATAATATAGAGTCAGAGTCAGTTTGGAGTCAGCAATTCACCACCAAAAGGCATGTTTTTTTGCGAGGAAACCAGAGAAACCTGAAGATACCCATGTGTACACATGAAGTTATCAGAGGTCAGGATGAAACCCGTGAGGTGGTGACGCTACCTGATGTACCATCGTACCAAACCATGCTAGCGTCCATTTATGTTTGTTTTTTTGGTTTCTGGTTCAGTAGCTTCAGTTCATGTTAGTATGGTAGAGTAAATGAAACCTTGAATTCTGCAATATCATGTACTTAATTAGCTAAATTTATAAAAGTATTCCATAACTCGAATAAGAGCGGATCTTTTGAAGCCAAACGTCAAGAAACTGAGCTTCCCGCACGTCCAATGACATTAAACATAAGGGAGGACAAGAAAGAAGAGACGAGGATGGAAGAGGGGAAAAAATAGAAGCGTTCTCTCCACTCCTCCCACATCCGCGCTATTTCATCCCTTCTTATGTCAGAGTTAATTTAAGTGATCCATCAATCCGACGTCCCTTAGTGAGAGGGAAAGCAGGGACAGACAGAGAAAAGGGGTGTTGGGGGGGGCATGCGGAGGGGATATCACTTAAATACTCCTAAAAGCTTCTTGACCCATCAATGTAATGAATTTACTTTGTCAAAGCAGAAGAATAATCTATCATCCACATACGCTCTTATTGAGAGGGTGAGAAAGAGAAACCACTCCACTCGGCCTTCCCTTTTCTCCTCAGGGATCTGTGATGAGAGACCGCAATGGAGCGAGATAGGATCCATTTTTTAAAAAATTATTATTATTATTTAAAACGCAATCGAAACCAGACAATGAAATCGGACACGTGAAGCACGGCTAGGAAAAGTAATTCGCCAAGGCCCTTTTTGACATGTTGGACGTTGTGTTTTGTTATTAACCTGGCTCGAAATCCATGGATCTAACGCAAGTTTCCTGATCTCTTCCATGAAAAACGTGAGCGATACAGTGAGACAGATGGAGGGAGACGGGGACGCTCCAAAATCATATGCTCAGCTGTTAAAATCATTTCTTTCCACACTGGTGGTTTCGGAGTCGGGCTTCACAGACATAATTGAAGGCCTTGAGACAGTTCCCAAACCTGTCAGTAATAACACCGCTAGAAAAAAGACTCGGCTTCTTAAAAATTCCTGCTTCTTTTATAATAAGAAAACCCAATTGCTCATAATCCCTTCCCTAGCTAAACAGGAGTGTGTGGTTTTGACTTGTGTGGGACATTATCTGTATTTATATCTGCTTTGGTGCTCCAAATATCCGTATCCGGATTTACACATGTAGTGGGTGGATTTTTGATTTTTGTTTTTTTAAACAAAACACCCTCTCAGAAGTAGAAATGTCAGTACTATCAGCGTGGTGTGTAAATTGTAGCTCGGTTCCTCAATCTCAGCTACGTTATCGGAAAGACGTGTACAGAAATGCTTCTTAATCCTGCTCTGCGCAGTTAGTATATTCGCCTGCGATATTTTCAAACAAATCTCGCCGGTTCTACTACCGAAAATTTAAACAAACCGGTCTAATCGAAACCCCTATGATTTTGACCAGGCAGTTACTAAGGATGAAAGAATGAACACTAAATGCATCGGGCACTTAGGGACTCGCTTTCACATTAACAAAAGTGGTCTTTCTCTGTCCTGTGAGCTTCAAATCTGTCCCGGACGATCCTGATGCACGATTCGAATCTCAACCGAACTATTTCTAAATAAACAAACAACCAACCAGAGTAGTCCACCTCCTACTTGTATCTGTATTTGCATTTGTTAAGAACACAACACGGACAACGTATTTGTGTTCGGTTACATCTCATTTGCGATTGCAGCGCGTCAACAACCACGTGCTCACGCCATCGCCGCTGATGCGGCTAATAGGTAGCTCACGCAGTGTACAAGTCTCGATTCACAGCCTTTCAACGGGCCACAGTTTTCATTTTTCAGAGAAACTGAGTGTCTCAAACCACAAGCTGAGATCAGGCCAAGAGAGAAATACATGTGCATGAATGCACACTTGTGCACACACGAGCAGCCACACACATGCACACATCTCTCACGGCTTGGGAGGACCTTGTCTAATGGCAAAGCCTACAGAATCCACTCTGTAATTTGCGGTGTGTGTGTGTGTGTGTGTGTGTGTGTGTGTGTGTGCATGCACCGGTGTGTGTGTGAGGTGTGTGCCTGGTTTTTATTAGGGAGGAAGTTGCAACACTGAATGCAAGCTGAACACGTTCTTAAACAGCTGAAGAAGTTCATGGTGCTGAAAGGTAATGGGGAAAGCAACAGTCTTTCAAAAGAATACTTCATCTAGCACCCTAAAGGTTCTTCGTTCTGTATTTCTGGGGAAAACCCCTTAAAGGTTCGACGGGGAACTCTACAAAACATGGTTCCCTTTTAAAAAGGGTCCATTAAGCATCCAAGGGTTACATTAATGCAAGTCTTCAGCGAAATGTGGCCAGGTGCAGTGCAAGCTATCTCGCCACGCAACACCACTGCGCTGGTGAATTCTTGATTCTGATTGGTCAGAAGGTATTGATTCACTTAAATCTCATTTTTCAAAATGAAATTTTCATCCATGTTCGCCCCCCCACTGTTTACAGCCGTTACAACATAAGTGACAACAGGCACGTCATTCACAGATGTTCCACGACATAAATAATTGAATTGTAAACAGATGAAATTACAAAAAAAGGATATAAAAGCATTGTTCCTTAACAAATAAACAATTGTTAGCACCAGCAAGTTGCTATGGTAGAAGAAGGATGAATTACCGGATGGTGGACAGTTTGTATTGTTGATTGCTCATTGCCAAGATCGCAGAGAGAGGAATAGGAGAAACTAGAAGGCCAAAAAAGCAAGACAAAGGAAAGAACAAACAGTCTAGAGATGGAAGGGAAATGCTTTTCAAATACGAAACCAAAGTAAACACTCATTTGTCAAACGCTCCACATGATGTGACGACTTGTGGCTATGTTGATGACATTGGCGATGATGATGATGCTTCTGATCACGGCACAGGAAAATAAAAGGGAAATGGGGGGGTGGGGG